>NDGN011509871.1:0-12114 GCA_002564285.1 Tympanoctomys barrerae
CGCTTCCCTGGCAAGCGCAAGGGCCTGAGCTCAATCCCCGGTTCCGCCAAAAAAAAAAAAAGAGTAACAGTTCAGAGTTGCTGAAGAGTATGTGCGCTTACTACAGAAAAAGGAGAGGAGGGTTTCAGCCATGGTCATGCAACTTCTGCTAGCTCTGCCTAACTAGTTTACAGTTGCACAGTCTTCTATGTGCTAGCGTGCTTTTCCAGCAGGAGCCAGCTAGCTGTCTCTGGTCCTGACCTTACTCCATACGCATCATCTAGAGAGAGCAAAGCCATCTCTGGCACATCTTGAGAGGGAGCACCCCTCGAGGCCTTGGTGTAATTCTCCTTAATTCCCATTACTACAGATGTGACATACGTGAGGTTCTTAACTCATCCTGATGTGCGGATCTCCTAAAGCAGTCACTTGCGAGGAAGATGGAGTTAGCACCGCTAGCACTCCCAGGAGCGTCTAGGACTCAGGTGCTGTTCCCAAGAAGCAAAGACACACGTCTAAGAAGTGAGGTTTCTTTTAGGACGTATCCAAGCAAACCCAGAACAGGAACCTGACAAACTGAGGTAGACTGAAGTTCCAGTGTTCACCCTCTTCCTCAGGCCTGCCTTCCCCCAGGACGCTTCTACTTCTTTCCATGTAAACTTCTGAGTCCTTGAATACTTGGAGAACAATTCTCCAGTCAGACCCTTTCAGCTGGAGTGATTTCTGGAAGGAGGCTTTGGATGATGGATGCAGCGTAAGGTCCATTCATGTTTTCTTTCTCTTTTTAGTCAGTTTTAGTGAGCTTTCAAATTTTCTGGTATTAGCGTATCTACACTTTAAATTACTCATGACCCACAAACAGCATTCGCTTATATGGTTCATATTTACTGATGTTTATTAAAATAGGATACTTGAAAGATGCCATTATTTCTAAATGAATTAATACATGTTAACATGTTTATTTCAGGGGGGTGGGGAGATGGCTCAGTAGAATAAGCGCTTGCCCGGCAAGCGCAAGGTCCTGAGTTCAATCCCCAGTTCCATTAAAAAAAAAAAAAAGAAAAGAAAAAAATGTTTATTTCAAAGACAGTGCTTGCAAGCTAAACAAATTGCAGAAGACGTCCAGGCCCTTGCATTCTACATCCAGTCTGTTGTGTTATGCAGGCGGACATACGTGAAGAAGACACACACCCTCGCTTGCATGCCCTCCTGTTCTCTGGTTAGGAGAAGATTGAAAAAGGTATATTGAAGGGCCTTTTCAGGCAACTGCGGTTCATCTTCTCTTGATAACACACTACACAGTGACAAATGGTGGCCTCTGAAAGGTTAGCTTCAACATGGCTAATCTGAGGACTAAAATGCCCTTCTGGTGAAAGCTGCGTGAATTTGATCTTTTTTCTGTGAGCACTGGATGGTGTTTGGAGCAGGAAAAAGGCTTCACTACCGAACCACCCACGGCCTGAGATTATGATCCATCTTCATGATCCTCGACCTACTTTTTCTTTGAGGTACAGACAGGAGACAAGCCCCTTCGAAAAATAGCTACTTAGCTTCATTTGGATCATATCTTTTCTTTTTAGGAAACCAGAAAACTGTTCAGTTCCACAAGTTCTAGCGTGTCTCCCATTAATGTCTTAGCTTCTCAACCTGGATTAGGTCACCATCTTGCAATTCAGGCTAGCACGGGTGATTTGGGCCCGAGATGGTGAGGACAAAAAAATGACAGCTATTGAAAAAGAAGGAGTATGCCATATACTCCCCTGTGGTGGGCGAGTAGACCTTAGCTCTGATTTCACTGGTTCTTAAGCCTTGGGAAGGCCCTTTGTCTTGCTGAGGAGCAGCTCCCACTGCTCCAGAGTGGGCTGTGAAGAAGCTGCTGGTGTCAGCTCTCGGATCGCGTGGACTGTGGCACTGAGTACTCCCGAAGCGCATGCTCCCGGTGGGCCTTACCATGCACTCAAAGCTCTCCACCCTCAGGTTCACTCCCGTAGATCCCTCCACGTGCCTCTGCTCTTGTTCCTAGCCCAAGTTTTCTTTCAGTCCAGCCAAGCAGCCAAGTCATCGCCTACTCTTGAGTTTACAGTTTCAAGCCTTGGGCCTGTATTCTTCCAGAGAAAGCCAGTGACTGGATAGTATGCTGTTTGCCTCTCCGTGATTTCCCCTCAACATTGTCTCAGCTACCTGAAAGGGGCCAGACTGCCCCAGCAGTTCTTTGAGGCTTGCACCCTCCTGGCCCATCCTAGCGGTGAGCCAGACATGGCACTCTTCTTCAGTGGGTTGGTTATGAAAGGGTTGCCCAGCATCACTGGCCTAGGTGAACCTGCAGAGAACGGCAGCCTGAGGGGAGCCTAGCCAGCCCTCTCTCGCTGCTCGCCACGCCCCCAGCCCCACCTCCCAGGTTTTGCCCCTTACCCCATTCCTCACTTTCTTCTTGGGCTGGATTGCTGCTAGGTCCACTAGACTTACAGCTGTGTCTGATGGCCTTGAACACTGCTGAGGCCCAGCAGCAACCCAGGAACTTTGAAAACAGCTCCGCCTCTCTGGTACAATGCTAGGCCTCACTCAGGAAGCCTGTGGGCTTTTCCCTGTGAGCTTCCAGTTAAGTTTGCCATAAATGATGCAGTGTTTCCTCCTCAACACCGTAAGGTCGCCAGGCTGTTTGGATCAGGCAGCAGAGCTGCATAGCCACATCCTGGACTTGCTGTGGAACCATTTCCTGCTTGGGTTCTCCTCAAAGATGGTGGTTTTCTGTGTGACTTGAAAGCGGGTCCAGGCAGCATGCTCACCAGCAGAGTCCTGGCCTCAGAACCCGAGCTAATGTCTGGGATATTTATTTGGGCTCCTAAGCAGTGGTTAGAGGAGTGGGTCCTTTATTTTAAATGGGATGTTTCAGCAATTTCCTGAATATTTACAAGATTCATCTCCTACCACACTTCCTGCCCCTTACTGGTCCAAGCTAACTGACACAAGAAGACCACTGTATGTCCTGTGGCCCTTGACCTAATCCCTCCCTACAGTCGTTGCATCTAACTTGCCCCTGGGGTCGCATGCTACCTGGCCTGCACCCACTTGTGACCCTCCCTTCCCACTGCACTGACCCAGCTACTTCTGTGCAGTGTCTGTAGGTGTGCGCCGGCCTGCTGAGGACTCTCTGGGGTGCAGAGTGTCCTGGCACGGGCATATTTCTGATCCCTTTGCTAAACAGTGTCCTTTCTGACTGCGTCCTGTAGAACAAGCTGGACAGTGGGCATTCTGCCTATGCGTAGTGTGTCTCTTCAGCAGGCCCTGCCTCTCCGCTCTGGGGCTTGGGTCCACTTCTCCAGCTGTTGGACCACAACAATTCTCACATTTCTGCTTCATTTAGCTTGGGCTACTACTTTCCTCTCTGAGGTATGAGAAAACAGTCTAGCAACATGGTCACAGTCTTTTAAGGATATTGTCCTTATAAATAAGAAAATTCATATTGATAAGCTCTTAGCCACTTTAGTTTCTTTTTCTCTTCATTCAGCATCCCCTAAATCCAAATCCACATAGTATGTTTTCCCCATTTCTGCAAGTGCACACTAGCCCGGGGTGATAGCTCCATCTGCATGTAATCTCATTCTCCACTAGGAGACCCAGCGGTCTCCGGGCTGGTTTCTGTTGTGGCTTGACCACAGTTAATGACCTCGCAGCAAGGAAGGGAAGAGGAGCTAGACTCTAAGGGAGTGATCTCCCTTTCGGTTGTCTGTAGGCAGGATGACTGGGCCACCGCTGCAGCCTCACGTTGCAGGGCTCTGGGGCTTTAAGATCCACAAATGCATCAGGTTGAACTAACAAGAAGGCCACAGCCAATCTCACAGAAAGCTCAAGATATGACTCCTGTGTCAAGTCTTAATTCCTTGCTTGCCAGCTAGGGCCCAGGTGTTGGCACTGGCTGCGAATTCCGTCTTCTCTGGAGCTTTAGCTGCTTCTCCCCACTGTCTGAAGAACATGAAACTCTCTTCATTTGCTACCATGACTCTTCCGACTCTGACACTTGGCTTTCTTTTAAATAGGGGAGTAGTTATCCACAGCCTTTTCCTTCTTTGTGCAGTACCTTGGCAGCCCAGCTGGAGGGTGCAGGAAGCCTGCTCAAGTAGAGGGAGAAGCGCTGTGATGCAGGCCTGAGACTCCCCTGCGGTGAGATCTGGGTCTCTAAGTGACCAGCATTGGAGGAGCCTTAACCGTGGGCATGCTGCCTTTCTTTGGTTGGAAGGTATTTCCTGAGGAGAGACGTAGCTTTGTGTCAAGGAGAATGCCATGTGTCACGTCTTGCAGGGAAACCAGGTGGCACGCAGCATCCTACATTGACACTGGGGCCAACAAGAGGCTGACACATGGAAGAAGGACATTTAGCATGTTCTCTGTGGTCAGCCCTGTGCTGGACGCAGGCTATGGGCACGAGAGATCCCTGACTTCAGGACTTGTCAGTGGAAAGCCGTGTGCCGACAGAAGAGCTGAGACGGATTTTAGTGCAAAGCAGAGGGAAGGGAGACTGTGGCTAAGAAGCCGAGACGACCCCTTGACGTGGTGGAGCTTTTTATGAGCGCATGGTTTACCTTTCTTGAGAGATGGAAACTCTGGCTTCAAGGAAGCAGCATCGTCTTAGAGAGCTCAGCGTCTTGCTCCTCTGCTCTACCTGCCCTGTTTCTCCAGGCACGCAGTGCCCTCCACCGCCCTGTGTCCCTGAGTTGTGCTGCTCACCAGAGACCTGAACTGCGGTGGGCCTTGAAGGAAGCTGGCAGGGCCACGGCCTTTCCTTCTGTTCTGAAAGACAAGAAGAGAGCATCCTGGAGTCCCCGCAAGAGACCTGCAGGAAAGGGAGAGTAGGGGCTGTGCCTTTCCAGCGTCCCTGATGGGGACAGCCACGAGGTGGCAGCAGGCACTCAGCCCACACTGGGGAGAAGGTGCGAGAGTGAGTGCCTGCAGTTTACTCTCCCAGAAGCCAGTGGGGAACGAGAGGGATGGATGAAAGGCCGGGGCCCCGTGTGAGTCAAGGGTCTCTTCTCTGGCAGGTGCATCGTTCTGCGCTCAGTTATACTCGCCCTGTTTGGGGTCTCACGCTGCAGAGGCCACTGTCCCTTGCAGCGGCCTGAGTCGCGCAGTTTCTGAGGCCGGGGTCATGTTGCCCAGTTACTCCACTCCCATCCCCGTGTCTGCGGGTCTGGTCCCAGGAACTTCCATCCTTAGATGCCAGTACAAAAATGGTGTGGTGTCCGCGGGACAGCCCACGAGTCCCCAAAACTGCACTTGGTGCCTCGATTGTTCACAGCACCTAGATGATGTAAACACCTCCTAGACAGATGTCCAGCTGCGCTGCTTAGAGAATATCTTCAAAGGTCTACACACGTGCAGCACAGAGGACTTACCTCCCAGCCTCTTGCCAGTTTCTGTCTGAGGTCTGTGGAGCCGGCAGTTAAGTCCTGAGGGTGCAGAAGTTCAGCGGCCTCGCCATTGTCTTTCTGAACACCCCCCACCCCACCCCCACACACCAGAGGCTTTGGTGGGTCTATAAGCCATCATCTCTCACAAGAGCCTGGAGGAGTTGAGGCAGGCTCCCCTGCGTGTGTGAAACACCAGCCTGTTCCTCTTGGACACTCACAAACTACCCTGCTTCCTTCTGGACTGACAGGACAGTTGACAAGAACAAGCTGAGCGTGGTGTGGAGCTGGTAGCCTTGTATCTAGAATTCTCATATCTCAGAACGATCACACACACCCGGGGGAGTTCGATGATGACACTGGGCAGCCAGCGCCACTGCTTCAGGGCCTGGCATTGTCCGCTCTGGTGGTGCACGCAGGCACCAGAGGTCCCTGCCCCCTCACACGTGGTCTCAGGTCACAGGGACACACACGAGAGAGTCTGTGATGCAATTAGTATGAAGCGTTGGTCCAAGAAGTGAAGACCAGGGCTGACTGGGGTGGCAATCAAGAATCACCCCTCCCGGGGCTGTGGAGCAAACGAGAGGGGATGGGATTACCAGAAAATTGGAAAGTTTTTTTAATAAGGATATTTGGATGATCCCTATAAGTGACCCAAAGTAACGATAGCCTAAATGCATCGGAGGCCTTGCGTTCTGGGATGTGAGAGCTCAGCTGGGCTGCGGTGTTCCGGGGTGAGGGCCACTGCGTGGTGTTGGGGGTTCAGCTCGGGGTCTGTCCTGGGCCGCTATAACAGACTTACCACTTTATCTGACAGTAGGCAGCACCCCATGTACGCATATCTCAGCCATCAACTGGATTCGCAGGGACAGTCTGTCCTCAAAGGCTGCAATCAGAGCTGCTAAATCCCGTCAACCAGGACTTTGTTACATGACCATAGCCAAGGGCAAGGATACTGGGCAATGTCCTCTTGATTCTGGGCAGATGTGTCTACTCAAATTCAGGAAAGTACAAGAGTACAAGAAAGCAGAAGAGGCTGGTGAACAGAGGCCACTGAGCCATCGCCTAAACGAGGTCCCTGTATGCGAGCATAGATTACCCAGAGAACACTTGCAGAAGCATTTGCTCTAACTGAAAAACCCTGACAATAGTCTGAATGATGTTGACCAGTAGGAGATGGATTAAATGAAGAATAGTACCTGTACTCTGTGGAATATTATACAGCAGTCAAAATGAACGTGGAAAATAGTTTTGGCAATAAAGTAAGATGCCCAAGATGTTCATCTTTACATGACATTAAAAATGAAGTTGCAGCACTATTAAAAAGTACTACACACACATACAAATGAGGTGCCCAGACAACAAAAGCACATACCTCAGGACAAAATTAAACAGAAAGGCAGGAAACTGTACCTTTCCTTATTCATCTTTATTGCCGAAGTTCTTACCAGATGTGTGTGCCACTTTTTACAAGTAATTTTTTAGAGAAGGGGACAGAGTCATAGGTTCTGATGTAGAAAAATTTCAAAAACATTAAGCAACAATCAGCATGTGACCCTCTTTATATGTTAAAGGAAAACTAGGTACATCGGTGAGTAAGCCTGGAGCAGGGTGTGGTACCTCGTGGACTCTGCTCTCCACGGAGATGTTATGAATAAAACTGTGGAAAGAAAGCTTCGGAAGCACTAATCAGAAGTGCAGGAGAGAGCCATCTAAGCTGAGGGCCAGGACTGACGGGGGACAGGAAGCTGGGCGTGTCACAGCCGCCCTGTCTTTGTCCTACGTGCATTTGCGGCACTTGAGTTCTTACAAGCATACCCACCCGCTTGTTCAAAATTGTAGAGGAAAGGCTGGTGTCGCACTCAGTTCACAGTGCCTCACACTGTGGGGATGCAAAAGAGCCCACGATTTGCTGTCCCCCCCACAAGCCCTTTGGGGTCACCATCCCTTAGAGATTTACACAGCCATGATTTAAATCTTCCTCCCAGACACTTTGGAAACCTCACACCCTTTGAAGCCTCACACACCTTGAGAAGCCCTGGGGTCCTCTGAATGTCCCTTGTGACCCTGCTGCTGCACTTTGGGGTCCGCCCACCTGTCACCCCTGCCCAGCCCATCTGCCATCCTCCACCCCACTACCCTCCCTACCTGAGACAGCACTGACCAGCTTTGGCCAACTCTTGCTGAATAGAGATTGCATAGAACCAGGAAGAGAACGATTGAAAACTTTATAGGCTCAGAGATGCAACCTGGGCAATTGTGACCGAGACCTTTGGGCCCCTAGCACTGTAAATGTAAAATGGAAGTAGTAATGATACTCATTTCCATATTAAAAACAAACAAACAAACAACCTTTTTGTGTATTTGGTACAGGGTCTCACTATGCGGCTTGGACTCCTAGTGATCCTCCTGTTTTCAGCCTCCCCGGCGCTGGGGTTGCAAGCATGCACCACCACACTAGGTCTTGGTGGCCAGCTCAGCACACCTGGGGGTGGACCCGGTGCAGCGTGTGGTGTGGGGGAATAAACCCCTGCGGGTGCCTAACCCGGCTCTTAGTCTGTTGAGCTATCTTGCTAGTCCATGCTTTCCTTATTGAAGAGCAGAACATCGTGGTGAAAGCGTTGAAGGCATACACAGAATCAGAAGGCTAAATAAAAGATGAAGCTGTTGAGTAATAAAAATGGCTAGGCTTGGGGAAAATAATCCATGTGGCCTATGGTGCTGTCCCCAGGGTAATTATACTGATCTAAAACTTTCTCTGCACAAGGAGGTGGGACAAGAACCATTTTAACGGGCTGCAGAAATGGCTGCAAAATGATTAAAACATGTCCAACAGTGAGGAAGAGAAAGGAAAAAGCAGGCGAGTGTGGGAAGACTGTCCTTTTTTGTGGCCCCAGTGTCCTCCTGGCAGGTCACAGCCCAGGGCGTGGTCTAGAGGCCAGGCGGGGCAGGCACCCAGGCAGGGCTTCTGGAGGGAGGCCGTTGACCAGCGCGGCTCTGGCGGGCATCTCTGCACTCACATGCCCGGTTGGGCCCAAATCCCCACCTCTCCTGCGTCCAAATGCACCGCGGCTGTGTGACGCGCTTTGGCCAGGGAAAGGAAGCCCTCAGGCTTCCCTGGGACCTCCTCCCTAGGTAACTGCCGCCCTTCCGCCCTGCCCCGGACTCTAACAGCGTGGAGGACAGCAGCCCCGGCTCACACACCTGCAGGGAAAGGCAGTCACCTCTGGGTGCAGAGCGGGGCACGGTCCCGGGAAGAGCCGGCCGACGCCGCGCGGGGCGCTGCTACGGGGTGCAGCGCGTCCTCCCACCCTGGCCTCCGTGGGCTGCCCCGCGGCCCAGGTGACCACTGGGCACACTGGTTGCCTCTTAGGCTTTCTTTTTGTCCCTCGTGGGGCAGGCAGGTGGCCCATTCCCCGCTTGCCTAGATTCCTCTACATTTTCCCTTTTGGGCTGACGGAGAACTCTACTACATGCTTCATCTATGTGTGATGCCGCCTGAGCCCTAGCCTGCTGGGGTGATTCTCGGCCTGATTCAGTTGCCTGAAGAGAGGGTGCCAAGGTCACCCCCTTCCAAATGTCACACTCACATAATAGCTCACTGTTTCTTTCTTATTTATTTATTTGGTACAGGGTCTTGCTACTCAGCTTGGACTTAGAGTGATCCTCCTGTCTCAGCCTCCCCAGTGCTGAGATTACAGGCAGGCACCACCACATCTGGTTCCAGTGGCCGGCTCAGTGCAGGCCGGCACAGCATGCGGTACCGGGGATCAAACCCGTGTCCTGGTGCTTGCCCGCCCAGCACTTAGACCAGTGAGCTATCTCCACAGCCCATCGCCGCTGCTCCTTGCGCATGATTGCCAGGCACGCGTTCCCATGTTTGCCCAGGCTTCTGGCTGATGAGGCCACCCGTGAGCCGCACGTTGTCGATCAATCCCAGTCCATAGGAACAGAACGAGTTCCACCCATCTGAGCTCTTTCTGCTGGATTTTCTCCACCTGGCCTTTGGTTCCTTTTGTTCAAAGTGGATCTCGGTAATAACTTAGTCTGTCAGAAAGCATATCATGGGGGTGCCGGGGAGATAGCTCAGTGGAAGAAGTGCTTGCCTGGCAAGCGCAAGGGCCTGAGTTCCATCCCAGGTTCCATGTAAAAAGAAAGAAAAAGAAAAGCCTGTCAGGGCCTTACAGGCTGCCCAGTGGGTAATGACATTGGCCTACATTTTCTGTCCTCTCTCTACATATTGACGCCCCAATCACATAACAAATGCCTGCCCTACAAGATGTACTAGCCCTAAATGTATCCAAATCTTATACTGATATAGGGGAAAGAAACTCCCAGCTTGAAAGATATCTGGGATGACTTCATGTTCTTTAAAACCAAAGAAAAATTTTTAGGAACAACAGAAATTAAGAGCAGAATATTTATTGGAGGAAAGAAAGCTTCTGAGAGGACAGAAGGGAATGAATGGGTTGCCAAGGACCTGGCTTTTCCAGGGGTTTCCTAGAGCAAAGCCACAAGGTGAGGTGGGTCTTGATAGGTTGTGACGTTGGTATAAATTGCTAAAATCATTATGGTGGTCATCCAATATGGCTGAAGACCTTAAAACAAAAGCCCATCTTCCCCAAGACCACCCCCCCTTCTTCTCCAACTCAGTCCAGGGTACAGTTTCCTTTCCCCCTTCCCGCCGTCTCATGGAAGCCCCCCAATCAGCTCCTCATGTGTATCTAAACATCCCCTCCAAACCCCACCCTTGGTAAAAGGCCATAAGAGCCTCAGCCTCCCTTTGTTCCAGCCCAGAGAATTTCTTATCTTCCCCAAATTCTCTCTATGTCCTCAAAGAAAATAAAGCTGCTTTCCCTTTTCCTTCTGTCTGTTTCTCTGCTGCACCCATTATCCTGAAAAAACCTACCAGGTCTAAGGTGGGAAATGGGAATTTGTAAGATGGGAATGAGGTGGTCCACCGATAAGGTGACAAGCACACACCGCTCAGGTAAAATTGATTTAATCTGGATCAAATGGGGAATGGACAGGAATCCAGAACAGAAGCTTTCCTGTAGGGGTTGGGTCAGTGACTCTCCCTGGCTTTTTCACGGTGGTTGATATCTAGTTAGATCATCAATCCCTGATGTCCCTCCCTACGGAGGTATGTGGCTGCATTTGCCTCATCTTCCGTCTTGAGGGCTGGCCCACAGCACAGTGCCTGTCTCTCCCACAGTTGCAAGGTATCTTCTATATTGGGTCCTTTGAGGGCTGTCTCCTATAATATTTGCATCTAACTCAGCTGCCTAGAGCAATACCTCTTCAAGACAGGACACTAAGATAAGAGTAAGTAATTTGCAGATTTTCAGGAATGTTGAATTGCCAGGTTTACAACACCCAGTTCGGGGCGGGAGGCCTACCGGTCTCCTGCCCCAGGCCCACACCTGGGATCACCCGGGATGCCAGCAGTAGCAGATCCTCAGGGACTATCCCATGGTGAGATCATCCCCAAGTAGGAACAGTGGCCTCCCGCTGAGAACAGATTACCCTCCAAATGCCTCTAGACTCCCCCTCTGAGGGTAAGGGGATAGTAACGCTGGGACCTCAAGGTTCATCCTGAGACACTGACCCACCAGCCCCTGCCCTGACCAGAATCCCCCACCCTGACTGCTAGGCAAAGCCCCCAGCTGTGCAAAGCCGCTGCCCTTGCCTTTCTTCCTGCTTTCTATAAAACCCCAAAGGTCCTGTCAGCCTAGGACAATCTTGAACCCCTTCATCTGTGCTTCCCAGGAGAGCCCGACTGAGTCAAGCTCCTTTCCTGCCTTTCACTGCTGCTTTCCCCCTGACCAGCCTCTTGGGGCTGGAGGCTGAACCACGCCTACTGGGCCCGTGCTGGGACTTTTGCCCTGAAACACTTGGAACAAAAGCCCTAATATTATTATGTAATTGCAAGTCACATTTTTGTTTTACTAACCCTTAGAAATCTCAAATTTTAACCGGACAAGTATAATATTCAAAAGTTAAAGGCATGACTTTCTCACAAATAGACATTTATGTCAAAAACTTTATTCAACTCATTTATTTATAAAGGAAGCAAAACAGGAAGCCTGAGTTCCAACAGATTTTGAGGCATTGGGGTTTATGTGGCCCTGTTAAAGAAAACTATAGACACAGGAGAGATATAAAACTGGTTAATGCCCCACATGGCCATTAAAACTAAACTTGGGAATTATCTTTCCTACTAGACAGTAATTATTTGTTTCTACACAACTTTGCAAGCTGGTGTGACTCCACAGAGCCTAAGCCCTAACTTAATAATGTGGTGCATAGGCAAGAAATAGTACATTCTCCTAGAAGATTAATTATCACCAGGCAAGACTTTAAACAGTATTTCTGCACAATACTGAAAAGATGTACAAATATTCCCTTGGCTTCCTTTCTGGGTCTTGGGTAGTTTTTCTTACTGCTTGTCAGATAATGCTTACAGCAGTAGCAGCTGGTCAAGGGCACACCACAGCACCCCTGGGTCCCGGGCAGAGCCTGACCAGGCAGGAAGGGGAGAGGTGAGGCAGAGGCCAAATGCCAGTGAAGAGGGCTGACTGGGTCGAAGAGACGGCTCAGTGGAATAAGTGCTTGCCTGGCAAGCACAGGGACCTGAGTTCAATCCTCAGTCCTGGAAAAAAAAGAAACAAAGTAAGTAAGTAAGAAAGAAAGAAAGAAAGAAAGAAAGAAAGAAAGAAAGAAAGAAAGAAAG
>NDGN011509873.1:1695-20318 GCA_002564285.1 Tympanoctomys barrerae
TCCCCCAGCACCACATGCCTGCCAGCCCCGCCCCCTGGTGGGCTGAGCTGGCCACACACACATGCGCGTGCACACACACACACACACACACTAAATAAAATAAACTTAAAAAAAAAGAACTGCTTCAGAAAGTGGCAAGAACAATGGCATAAGTGTGTTCAAAGCAAAGGGGGAATTAACAGCAACATGTCTCTTACTGTAATGATGTTCTTCAAATGCAAACATTCACTACATGTTTTCACACACATACACACACACATACACACAAGCATTCCTACAAGCGGGATTGCATTCTTACACTTCTCCACTCACTGTGAGCCCCCAGAGAACAAGAGACATGTGACATGGAGCTGTCCCAGCCAAGCCACCCAGCTACCCACAACCTAGATCGGCCTAGTCAACCCCAGGCAACTTCAGCACAAGAGCGATACATGACTACTGCTTTACACCGCTGGGTTACGAAGAAGTCTGCTATTGAGCAAAAGCTGACCAAGATATGGCACTAGGAGGGCTGAACCACAAAGACGAGGCCAAAGTCAAATAAGGTGAATGATCCTCACACAACCCACAACCGTAGGGTGAGGAGAACGAGCATGGCCTCACTGGTCGATGAAGGAAGGAATGCCAGAGGAGTGATCTGCTCAAGTCCCCACCGGTACGAAACACGGGCCTTGGTCTTGAGTCCAAGGCTGGGTCTACGTCTCTGTAAGGCACTGCCTCTCATTTCACCCTCCCGGTAAATTTCACTCAGAAACTCTTAGGACATGGCTCTTTGTCACCTGAAAGGAACTTAATTAGACAGGAAGGAAAGTCTACGCAAGGGACATTAAACTCCTTAGTGCTCAACTTTGAAAATCACAGCACCCGGTCTCCAGAGCAGCACTGAGGAGCCTCTCAACTGTCAGCTACTTCCTCCTGGACAGCATGTTAGATTCACGTGGTTTGAACTACCTATTTATTTTTAGACTACAAAATAGAATAAAGCAGAAACTGATTTCAAAAAATTTGTCTTAATGGGCATAAGCAGGATCAAATAATCACCCTCTCCTTTTCAAATTACATTAGTTCTTACGATTCCATCTACAGCTGTACTACCCTAAAGAGACGAGTACAGGAAAGCTGGCGTGTTGGCGGCATTTACCTTTGCGTACCGCTAGATTTACTGTCTGCGTCTACAGACAGAACAGTTTCAAAGCTGCTTGAGAAACTGAGGCACAAGAGGTTGAAAAGAGAGTGAAGAAGGGGAGCAGAAAGAGCATTTGCACTCATCTGCTGGTGAGCAAGTGGCGTTCTGAAGCCCGCATCTCAGAAAATTTGGGAAAATCAATACAAACCGGCTTTTAAGATGAAAAGAATGAAATTTTTCAAGAGAACCAAGCTTTTTTTTTGGACAATGAGAATCCATACTTAAAATCTTACTTGATTTGTAAGCCTGATAAGCAAATATGAGTTTAAAAACAAAACAAAATAAAGATAATAACTAGCATTTCTGAGTTCTTATTTTAAAAATCCATCAATATCCATTTATGGGCAAATAAATAAAGAGATCTAAGTGATTTTCAAAATCAGGGGGCCAGGGAGATGGCTCAGTAGAATAAGCACTTCCCTGGCAAATGCAAGGGCCTGAATTCAATCCTCGGTTCCATCAATAATAATAATAATAATAATAATAATAATAATAACAATTTTTTAAAAAACAACAAAGTAGCAGGATTGCATAAGGGACCGGGGAGATGGCTCAGTAGGATAAGTGCTTGACTGGCAAACGCAAGGATCTGAGTTCAATCCCCGGTTCCGCCAAAAAANNNCCCAAAAAACAGAAAACTCAAAGTCAGGACATTGGCTATGTCCCCAGCCACCCAGAAGTTTGTTCCCAGACTATTGATTTAAACAAGCGATGCCGCTCCCTTACCACCTTAGTTTTCATCTTTAAAGGTAAGCATCTGAAGAAAGATGATGTCCAAATTACCTCGTGATAGTTTTCAAATGACATATAGAGTCAAAAGAAATCAAATACCATCTTTTATATTCTTATATATAGATTATTTTATTGTAAAAATGTAAGCAATTACAAGTCAACCTGCTATAAAATCAATGCAATATTAGCATAAATGTAATTTCAAGTGAAAAAAAAGCAAATCTGATCAATTACCAACAGGAATTAAGTGTTAAAAGTTATTTCCTGGAGACGCTGATGCATTAAGTGTGTTTTTACTACAAGGATCTTAGAAAAATATAATTCTCTGGGTGGAACATCTTTGTCTTTTCTTATTGTATAATTATAGCCATATTTCTATAGAATAGGTCATGAGGTCATATGTAAACATACTAATTTCAGCAAGACTTTTTTTAACTTCCCAAACAAATTATGTTTCTGACTAGAATCTTTCTAATCATTTCATTTCATTTGATACTGAGCTATATCCCCATATCTAGTTATGTTACATGAAGAATCCAACAACTGTCAAATGCAAACACGTGTTTCTGTTTAGTGACTGCTAGCCCTACCCTTTATTTTCCCAAGGGGAAACAGCATTGGAAGCCATTGTTACATGATCTGCTATTGATTGCCTGGATCATCATTTCAAAGACATTAGCTTGCACTTGCGCATGCGGCTTGGGAGGAGCTTCCGCCCAGCCACTGAACAGGGAGCGCGATTCTCAGAGCCGCCTCCTGGCGGAAAGCCTCACAGGTGAGCCTTCTCCTTCGCAGCCAAGTGAGATCCAGCCTGCACAAAGGTGTGGATCGCGTTCTGTGTGAAAACAGCAAGACCAGCAGTTTAATAAACTCCTCAGAGACAGCGGATGTGTGGCTCTTGTCTTCACTTTCGCTGATGCCCAAAGGGAAATAATAATTCGGAGTTTACCCACTTGGAAGTGTTTCACCCTGTTTGGAGCACAGGGGGATGGGGAATGGAGTATGTGGTGTGTGTGTGTGTGTGTGTGTGTACTAAGGCCTTACAATGAATGGGATCATTCTGTACTGAAGCCTGTGTGAATAAAAGTAAATTGCAAAGAAAGGAAGAATATGTGTTCTTTAGAGCTCAAGTGAGTTTCTGGATAACTGCTTCAGAAATCTGTTACTTTTAAGAGAGAATAATGCTAAGTGGAGATCACGCTGTGTCTCATCTAATCCAGCACCCACACCATACGCCTCACCTTAGGCTTCTCAGCATTGTATTTGTCCAAAAGAGTCTGGATGCGGGTCCCGTAGTCAGGGTGGACGTCTGAGAAGTTCTTGACCTAGAAGTAAATGAAGATGAACATAGGCATCCCCTAACCCCCAAGCAGCCACTCCCTGGCACCTCTGCCTGTTTATTCAACCAGGGAGGGAAGAAGTCTCTGCAGGAATCTGGGCCACACGCTGTGAACGGTGCAGACCCTGGAGGAGGGCTGGAGGGTCCAGGTAGATCTTCTATGAGCTGACCCAGCCATCTTGGGCAGGGGCACTTGGGTTATCTGGGCCTCAGTGTGTAAATGAGCAAGATGATGACAGCCAAGTGGTACCATAGAACATTCTTGGTCTCTGTCCCATATTCCCCGCATAGAGCTCACGAATCTCTTCTGATCTACGGTCTTCTGTGTGGTACTCAGAGGACTCAGGAGTCCTGGGTAGAAGTGGTAACAGGAGACCAAGAGGTGCCTTAGAGGAACCTCTCACCACCAACCACGCAAGGCCAGTGCCTTGATCTCGTGCATATGCCATGAAACCTCCATTCATGGGGATGGGGGAACTTCAGGGTCAGCAAACACGCCAAGGTCCTGGAAGGGCAGCTCCCCGGAGAGGACGGAGCCCCACACCTCCCCACACGGCCTGCTGCGTGCACTTACACATCTATACCGTTTGGCTGGTCTCTCTCCGGTTGTGGCCTTTATGTATAACAAATGGCAAAAGTGCTCTGCTGAATTCTAAGTCATTCTACAAACATGAAACCTGAGGAAGGCTCGTGGGGACCGCTGGGTTTGTAGTGAGAATCTGCCGAAGCACAAATACCAGGGTACCTCATCTGACATCTAGGGTGGGGCCGGCTGGGAAGGCTGACCTTTCCCGCTGGGATTTTCTCTCAGAATGGAACTGGCTTGTAAAATACCAGATTACTGTCAGAATTAAAACACCACTTCTTAGGGGGCGGGGGCACCGCCAACTTCGCAAAACACCTTGAGAAAAACACAGAGGAGCAGCACTCACTATGCGTGAGGAGCTGAGCTCAGACCGCGTAACTGACGAGCGAAAGTGTCAAGCGCTAGGCCGCCTGCTGCGTGCATGCAGCGCAGCCGTGGCTTCTGCCATGGAGTCCCTGACCACGGAGTCCCTGACCACGGGCTGAGGCCAGCAAAGAGAGGGTGAAGAGAGCACCGGCTCACCCCGTCTTAGAGAAGACTGCCCAGGCCGTGAGCCCAGGCCTGACCCTGACCCACCATTGGACCCACCCTCATAGGTAGAAGGAGCTAAAACCCACCCTGCCTGTGGCACAGAGCAACCGCTGCAGTCTCCGCTGATTCCTGAGCCCGGGCCCACAGCAACCCGAACACAAGGCACAGCAGCATTCCTGGCTTTACATCTGTGCAGGTGTTCAGGACACTAAGCGTCAGAGGACTTCACACGGCTCAGGGAGCAGCCGTCAGAAATACGCTAGCCCCTTGGCTCCAAAGCCTGGCCTGCACTTAGCGTGGGGCAGCTCTCTCCACAGAAAACAGGAAGGTAATGTCTAGTCTGCCTCTGAAGGAGGTGGATGTCATCACATTAAGCCCTCCAGGCAGATAGCAAACTGCGAAAAAAAAAAAAAAATGTAAGCCATGTTGCTTATCATTTAAGCTTAGGCAAAATAGTGGCCGGAACTACTTTGGTATCAGACATTTACTAGCTGCTACAGAACTAGGCAGCAGTTAGGAGAGAACAGCCCCTGCACATGTCCTACAACATAAAGCACTTACAGAAAATAAGGAAAGGTCTCCTGGGGAGTATTACTGTTTGTAAAGTAACAGAAAGGACGCTTTCTTGGTAGGGTTCTTCCACGGGGCTGCAACAGCTCCTGCGGCCAGCAGGTGGAACCCTCCCGCCGGCGACGACAGACTCACCGCCTTCCTCTGGATGAAGGGCTGCGCGTCCTTGAGGTGGCCCGCGATGTTCTCGCACAGGCGTCGGCGCTCCTCCTCGCTCAGCACTTGGGTGTAGAATGCCCGCACCTGGAGGCGACACAGGACCGGCGGTTCACGGGGGGCCACACCCCGCCAGGATGCCGCGTTTCAAATGCCAGCGAACATTTTTAAGCTTAAGGAGAATTTAAAATTAAGACTGAAGTGCCTCCGAGTTTGGTTCTTCGCTTTTTTGGTTCTTCGCTTTTTTGTTTCATTGTAAGCAAAACAGGAGGAATTCACAAAACTGCTTGTTAGTAGCGTCCTTTGCAGTCACCCTTATAAAACTTTTGCAAATGCAGCGCACAACCATTAAAAACCCCAGTGCAATCCTAATACCGCCGAGTCCAGGACGTGCAAGGAGCCTTTGAACGCAAGCTTACCGTAACAGCCTGTGTTTAATTTACCCAAAACCAAGGAAGTAAATAAAAAAAAAAAAAATTCACCCGTATACATTTATAATCAGAAGTCAAAATGTGGGGGACAAGAGAGACATTAATAGTGGTGTTCTGCTTGAATGACTGGGTTTGTCCCTAGAATAAATACCAAGACATTAAAATGATAATAGGAGTCTAACATGAGGTGTGTGGGCTCCAGCAGTCTCAGCTGATTTGGGGGATGAATCGTTTTGAGACTGTAGCTTTTGTAACATTTCATTCATTCATTCACTCGACAAATAGTCATTGTGCCAGATTCTACTTTATGCAACATTCTATGAATGTTTACAAAGTTCAATAATACTCAGTTATCCATGCTAACAGATTCATAAATATTGAGATAATGTCATTTTTCTACAGTATCGGTATCAGGGTACTATTACTTTTTTACACTTAAGCAAAATTTAAATTCAACACCAAACTTAAAAAAATAAATAAAACTTTCAATATTAACAGTCTGATCCAAGCACTATACCCTGAAGGTATCCTCACACCTACTTTCAGTTCATAAAGCCTCTCTTAAGCTTTCGCTAACACTTTGTATAAACATCCATTGAGTCCCTATAGCTGTTCAATTTTTCTCTCAAAGATTGTGTTTTTATCTTTCTAGAAATTTCTACTTGGTTCTTTTTCAAATCCACATTTTCCCTGCATGTCCTCTCGCCGTCTTAATAGGTGACATTTATGCTTGTACCTCCTTAAGCTTGCTTATTTCAAAGCCACTTTCAGACTGTCGTGTGTGTGTGTGTGTGTGTGTGTGTGTGTGTGTGTGTGTCTCCCATCTCCTGAAAGGAAAATCACAAGCCACTCAGGGAGGCGAACACAACAAGACAATTTCTGAGGACTGACTGCTTTCTACAGAGCCCACAGGCTTCCAAACTGCACCCTCAGCCGGTGGGCAGCTTCTCCACTGGGCGCTCTTTCCTGCCCTCGCCATCATGCCCGGAGACCAGCTCCAGCTCTCTGCAACACACAAACCCTGAAGCTTCAACTCCTAGCTCCTGGGAGGCACAGAACATCACAAGGGGGCAGGGCAGGTCCGGATACCTCCTTGCAATTCATACCTTCAGTGTTCACTTAGTACTGTAACTCTATTTCCAGGACTTGAAGATAACAGAGTTTTTAGCTTACCCACATTTTTAAAAAATTAATCTAAGGGCTAGCCAAATTGATTAAAGCGCCTGCAAGCAGGCGCAGGGGCCAGGGGTTCTATCCCCAGGCCTGCGTGCTGGCCCTACCCTGGGGGCACACTGAGACAGTAATTGAGACTGGGCTGGGCGTGGTGGCGCACACCTGTAATCCCAGCTCTTGGAAGGCTGCAATCCCAGCTCTCGGGAGGCTGCAGATCACTACGAGTCCGATCTAGTAGTGAGACCCTGAATACCCTGCAGACACGTCCCTAAAATACAAAAAAAAATGAAATAAAATAAAAATTAATCTAGCATATCTATGGGTTAGTAGAAAATGAAAGCCATCTATGTCACCCCAATCTACCCCGCACTCAAAGGGACGTGTGACTGCACCTCCAGGTGTGCACTGCAGCTAGCCTATGGTGACAGCACACCGTCACATTTTCAGGGACTGTATGAGCGAGTTGCTACAGATGGCCTTTATCAAAAGCAAATTATATCCACTTACAATGAAATGTCAGTACAAATAAGTAGCAAGTATTCAGAACACATCCTGCCTAATTAATACATGTACCCTATGTTTCTGAAACTTTTGTACATCTGTTGTAGCTCTCTGGTAACAATTCCACGTGACAATGACACTAAGAATCACCTCCCACTACCTTGATGTCATGTTGGTAGCTTAAAATCTGCCCTGGGGACTAACTTCCCCATGAAAACTGGCGAACGCCAAGGGAGGCTGCTATTCAGTATCTGTCAACACACCGCTGACACCACATAAAATTCTCGATCTTCCATGGATTCGGCTAATTTATGGTCTTAACAATATTTTTAAAGTACCAACACACACACACACACACACACACACACAAAGATAAAGAGCGTAACTATTTCTGCATGCGGGCTGAGACTACTGTACACTGTGACTAACATGCAATAAGTAACCATCACTACCCAATTGTGGCTTTGGCACTCAGGACGGTTCAGGTGAAAGGCAGGCTGAGACTTTGAAGAAGGCCCAGCAGAGGGTGCCAGAGTGACCCAACCTGGATACTCTTGGGCCTGGACGACCTCCCTCGTCTGTCTTCATATTATAGCTCAGTATTTCTGCAGGAAGGCACAGGCTCTACCCTCGTGACAGCTCTTCCACTGGCCTAACCAAATAAGGATTCTTAGGTGCTTCCACAGCTCCATAGACCCTTATGGCAGGACCATCCTCTTTATCAGAAAAGTGATGCTTTTACTAGTCAGTACAAAGGAAGAGGACTTCTTTATACTCTTTAGTAACATCTTCAACAGAAGCATCACGTGCCTGGGTGAAGACATCTATCCAAGCATTCAGTTCAATGATGTTCTCAGCGAATACAACTGCAAAGGCCACCACCCAGATCGAGGTGAAACAACAGCTCCACCTCAGAGACCCCTTGCTGCGGGCTCTGCCCCCTGCACTATCCCCTTCCTCCTCTTCAAAGGCAAACAGTTGGACTCCTAGAAACATTAACTGTATTTTGGCTTTTTAACATTTACATAAATAAGATCATGCAGTCTATTTTTCTGTCTGACTTTTTGCTCCAGGTCAAGTGGTAACCATTTGTGGTAACAATGCATGGATTTCTACTGGCACAGATGGTGAGAATATAATACTGTTTATCCATTTTTTTATTAATGAGTGGGTAGCCTACACCATCTTGCAAAAGTTTCTGGTAGTCATATCCACAGAATTCTTTTGGGCATCAGCTTAAGAGAGGACCTGTGAGGTCAATGACTTGCGCATGCTCCACTTTAATAGATACTGCCACTTTCCTAGAGGAGCTGAGCCAGTCTATATTCATGCGCAAATTGGAGGCTTTCCCTGCACCCCCATGTGGGATAGCCACCCCTTTTGCAAAGAGGCATTCTAGTATGTGTGCAGTGTTTCTTTTTGGTTCTATTTTTTACGTCTCAGATGACTAATCTGTCTATATTTTTCATTCCCTTGGGTTTCTGTCTATCCCTTTTGGTGAAGTGGCTGTTTATCAAAGCAAGGGTTTTCCTATTGCATTGCCTATCTTTTGTGTATTACTCTTAGGAGGGCCTCATGTATCCTGTTTATTACTTGTTAGATGATTCACAAGTATTTTCTTCCACCCTATGATTTTCCTTTTCAATCTCTAAACGGTCTCACAAAGAAGAGAAGTTCTTTTATCCCTCTTTAGGAGCTCTATCTTCTAATTCACTAATCTCTTCAGCTGTGTTAATAATCTTTTAAATCCACTCACCAAATTCTTAATTTTAATTGTTGCAATTTTTAATGACAAGAATATATTTATCGAGAGAAAGAAAGCTCCTGTCCAAGAGAGGGACAGGAGGGGGGTCCAGGGGGGGGTAGTCCCCTTTCCATTTTTTTATGTGTTGCATTATTTAATTCAGGATACCCATTCAATTTTTATAAAGTCTGTTTATTAAAGTCTCTTAGATATACTTATCAGTTATTTTAAAGCCTGCACGTGATAATTCCATTATTATCTTTCAGTACATTTGTTTCTATGGTCAGTTTGGGGGGAGAATTTTTTCCCTTCACATGGATTTTCAGTTTATAAAGTCTTATGTGTGAGGTGTGCCTGGTAATTTATTTCTGAATACTGAATATCTGCACATGAAAAGGTCTGGAGATAATTTGAGATTTTGTTTTCTCACAAAAATTTGTATTTGTATCTCGCAAGCAGTTATAATGCAGAGAAATCACCTGTGATACTATGAAATATATATATTTTGGGTCCTTGGTTCCTGTGTTAAGTCCCTCCCGAAGGCAGCCCATATAAGCTAGATAGAATTTATCTTCCCCAAGGCATGTCATAGAAATTCATCTTTCCCTTTCTGCTCTAGATTTGGCCATAAAGAAATTCTCTGATCTGGTCTCGAGTGACAGTAGGTCATGACACCCTCCTCATCCCACAGGGGTCCTGCCCCCCATCATGGAGAGAGGAACATTACACAGAAAGGTCAAGAAGAATCTGAACAGGGAGGCCTTACTGGGCTTCCCCCTCCACCTCCTAGCATTAGATTAGACATCATGATAAATCCCAAAAGAACAGGGCTGAGTCTTCCAGATAGCTGAATGTGTGGAAACTCCCAGAGGCAATGCTCCTAGGAATGCATGGGAGCTCCGTGCCCCCTTTCCCCTATCTTGTCCTGGGCTCCATCCTCTGTGACTTACTTTATGGTAAGTCAATAAGGATGCGTCCCTGAGCTCTGTGAGCCTCTCGAGCAAATTAATCAAGCCAAAACCAAGGAAGGGAGTGGGAGGACGCTGGTTTGTAACCCATCGATCTGAAACACAAGTTAAACAACCAGGAACTTAAGAGGAGCATCAGAAGTGGGGGACCGCCTGGAGAACTGAGCCTTCAATCCATCTTGTGCCAAAACCAAATTGGCTTAGAGGGCATCCAGCTGGTGTCACCTGCAGAACTGATGGGCTGCTGGCTGATGCGGAGAAATCCTCAGGCTCTGAAGTCATAGAAGTCTATGCTGACTTGGGGCTGTGAGAGCGGAGGACAAGAAGTTTCCCTTTCCCAACACATCACCTCTATCCAGTCCGAGGATGAGCCGATGAAAGGTCATGTTTCGGTTCTTGTGAGAGATTTCTTTTATATTTGCCCTGTGTCCTCCATGTGGCCAGCCCCTTGGGGATTCTGCTGAGGTTCAGGGTAATAGCCAGAGGCTCTACTCCCCGGCAGTCCCTCAACTCCAAGTTCTAGCCCTCTAGCCCAATGGAGGTGAACCTACAGCCGGCTGTGATCACTGAAAGCTCTAAAAGGCTTGCCACTGCTGCCCCATGACACTGCTGTCAACGGGCTCAGCTTTGCCCTTTGCTTACTGGCTAGCAAAGGCCTTGCGAGGAGAGAACAACAGATATCAGCCTTTGCTGCCGGCTTTTTGCCTGTAACTTTATTCTATCTGAAATCTTAGGATCCTTAAATCTCATTTCATTGGTTACCCAAAGCCTTCAACAAAAGCTTGTCCTGTTTCATCAAGCTTTCCAATGTTCACCACCAGAGGGCAGACCTGACATGCGCAAGTCCACCATGGTCAGGAGAAGTCCAAGTGACTCCTTCTCAGGGGATACACCTGAACCTAGTTACACATTTTCCATTGTGGCCCAATGATGCTGCGAACCTATAACACCATCGTGACATCTACAAAACGTGAGTCCCATATACTTCTAAGAAAATATCTCAATGAACTAAGGATAATACAATATTAAAATTACATAAGAACCTCAGTATATAATAATCAATTTTTTCAGGACTTGTAGGAGCTGCTTTAATATCTGCACTGACCTCACAAAGACAAAATTCTTTGAGAGCGGGCAGTGTGCTATACACACTCGGGGTCCACTGCGTCACTAAAAACGATGCAGTTACTCTCAAGGCTTGTCAAGCTCCCCTAAAAATGGCTGATACCTACAATAAAGTAATACATATAAAAGGCTTCAGTAAAGGTCTTCCTGGTGAATTAACTCATGCAGTTAAGTGGGTCTTACTTGGAATCCACATTCGCAAAGTGAGAAGCTAGAAACAGGTTCTGTGATATTTTTTCCCAAGTGTTCAGCCATATTGAGGACATGAGGGGCTGCTGGGAGCCCTGGATCTCTGGAGATAAGGCCTGATACGTGCCTGGATGACCTAGCAGGCCTCCTAGTGGCCTAGCAGGTGGTCAAGGATGGGATCTCTGAAACTGGGGTCTACTTGAAGGTGTGACTCTCAGCACCACCCCACGCAAAGCCCTTGGGGCCAAACATGGCAGAGCAGCAGGGGCGGTTGCAGGAAGGCATGCCTTCGTGCCCAGAGTGACCCCCAGGGGTCAGCGTCTTTCCAGACTTCTCACACCTTAGGCAGGACCGATGTCAGTCCTTGCCCATCGAGGTCACCCGCTCCACAAAGTACACTTCCTTCTCGCACATGGGGCACTCGGGCATGGCAGCGCATACAGGACAGCGACTATAGCAGCCCTTGAGGTGGTTGTGGGAGCGGGGACCAGGCTCCATGATATTTAATCTTATTTAGCAACTTGACTGCACCGGAAGCCAGCAGGGGATTACTAAAGCACCCTCTGGGTATGTCTGGGTAGGTCGTGGAGGCCTGACTTTGGAGCCAAGTCTGGATCCCCATGCCCTTCCTCTAGGGCTCCGTTGCTGCGCTGCCTCCCAGCCACCATGAGCACAGCAGTCTCCACCACAATGCTCCTGCCATGGAGCCAGTCACCCACGGACTGTGAGCCCTGAAGCTGACGGAATGACCGCTCCTCCTGTAAGCGGTGGGGCTCAGCAACAGGCAAGGTGCCTGAGACAGGCTGGACTGCAATTTAAATTCCAAGTGTAACACAAACCATTCATTCACACATGTCTCTAGAACAACTACACCTCTAACTTCAGCCTTTTGTTGTGTGCAGCGTAAGATGTGTAACTCAGATGGTCGCTGGTCACAGGCCCGACCCAGCCACCAATCCACGTGACCTCAAGGCAGCCACAGGTGACTGAAAGCAGGATGAGCTCCGGGCCGGAGTGGCTCACTACAGGCTGACCAAGGGCCAAGGACAGGACCTGAACAGGAAAGATCAGCCACTTACCGGGTTCTCTTGGCCTCTAAAACTGACACAGCAGCTTTGAGAGAATGAGTGAAAGGTGGGCAAAAAGGTACAAAGGTCAGACGGAGAGGAGAAGCTGGAAAAGAGTCAGGCCACGGTCATGACAAAGCCACGGCCACTGCACACCAGAAGCCCTGAGGCACAGAGGGGGGCATGGGAGGGAGTGGTAGGGAGAAGGACTTAGCTGGCGGGACGCAGCAGCGGCAGGGGCAGAGCAGCGAGTCCCCTATGTGGCGGATGAGCCCGCAGAGCACACCCCAAGGGCCTGCCACCGGGCTCCACCAGCTTCTGTGGCTCCCCAGTTTGTCTCAGACCCCGGGATTTGTCCTTGTGTTTAGCTTCTCTGGCGTTTGAGCTGTGTTTGCCCATTTCTAAATTTCCACGAGATCGAATTTCCCCAACGGCCTTGCACACAGCCTTCAATAAACTTTAGGGAAAAGGCGATAGTGCCCCCACAGAGCAGAAGTAACAAGGCAACACAACTCTTCAAGGCCACCCAATCAAGGACCTGATTCATGAAGCAGGACAGATAAGTCTCCCTAAATTCAATTTAAGACACAGGACATCCTTTAAGGGGAAGAGCACAGACGCTGACAAGGAGAATCAGCAAGTGACCGCCACAGCAGACAAGAAGCCCTTACCTGGGTGACATTGTCCTCATCAGCGCTGTTGTAGCGCCTCACATCAGCAGAACAGCGGCTGCCGTGCTCCAGGGCCTGGCGCTGCTCCACCGGGGCACTGAAGCTGTTGGGATAGTAGTTGGGAGCACCACCTTGAGAGGAAACCACACACTCAGTCAGGAGTCTAAGAGGAAGCAGGTCGGCACGCAGCCCACTCGGGAAGAAGTGAAGGCAAAAGGCAAATACACACGTGCGCAGGTAAGCGTGCCACACGCGTGTGATTTTGCGCTCTCATATTTACCTACAGGTAGTTTGAAGTCTTAGAGGATTTCCTTTTCCTTCTGATATTGGGGATTAAACTCGAGGAGTATTGAGCTATATCCTGTTTGTACTGTTTTGTTTTTTGAGGTAAGGGCTTGCTCTGTCACCCAGCCTGGCCTCAACCATACAAGCCTCCTGTCTCAGCCTCGGGGGCGGCTGGATCACAGGTGGGTCGCGCCACCACGCCTGGCTAGAAAGCTCCATCTCTAACTGCTCACACAGACAGTCTCAGTTGGAGCTGGAGCACAGAGTTCTCCTTGTTCGTGCCCACACCACAAAGGCTCTCTCGGGTATGCTTGCCCGCACGAAGATGCATGGTGGAGGTCTTGTTTTTGCCACCATTGCGATCAGACCCAGTGACACATTTCAAATTTGAGAGGAGCTCTGGGACTCGGGTGCCATTCAAACACCGACTCACAGGTTCTTGGGAACAGCATGGAAATTCTGGTCCCATTCCTCAATTTATGCAGCAAATATGGAGCTCTGAGACATTCGCCGGCTGCGGCAGGAGCCTCACCCAGGAGGCAGGGGCAGACATGGATGAAAACTGGCCATTCTGTCTCTTCCCGCCCACATACACTATTTCCATCACAGCATTCAATTTTATCATTCTCAACCATGTTTTTAAAGTTTTTTTAAAAAGTTTTCAGAGTATCCTTTACTGATTGTGATGACTTTGTAGGACTCTAGCTTCACTTCCACCTTCCTCCACAGACAACAAAACAGGGATGTTTTGAAATTTTTTATATGTGAGTATGTAAGCAATTATTTATATAGACTTACAGAAAGAAATTGTAACCAATATAATCAAAACTTTTTCTGTGACTTCCGGAATAAAATAAGTGGAGGCACCATTTTGTTTTGTTTTTCACTGTGGCCTCTTCATTGGCCAGGCTCTCCTCCGCCCTGGCTGACACGAGCAGAAGCTTGGCTTCTCTGTGCCCACACAGCCTACATGGGTGTGGCCCGGAAATGTGGGAAGTGGGGTGAGCACCCAGTCTCCAGCTGGATTTCGCCTCACTCGCTTGCTGCCAGAACAGACTGGACAGGGGATAATTAGGAGGCCTGGGATCCCTCACCGATCAAGGCACCAAGGCCATGGTAGGAGAAAGCAGGACACCAGACCACTGCAGAGCTCAGTCATTAGCGCAAGACATTTGTCCTAGGTCAGCTACATCTACATGAAAACCGCAGTGTCCCCACAGCCAGCCACCACAGTGTTCCCTGCAAGGAGCTCTGTGAAATGCGCCTATCTGCATACTTTTTACATTCCATTTCCAAGTAAACCCTGACCTTTACTCAAAGTGGGAGCTGTCCAGAAGGCATTGACTGCCAGGAACAATTAAGCTCTTTATAAAGCTTCCAGGGAGCTTTAAGTGTTGGTAGAATGTGTACAGCCTTCGGTAGCTTTCTCATGAGCATGTCCCTGTAATGTAACCAAGCACACTTGCTCAGGAAGCAGTGCTCATTACTAAAGCTCAGAGTAGGGAGCTGGGGAGATAGCTCTGTGGAATAAGTGCTTGCCTGGAAAGCTCAAGGTCCCGAGTTCAGTCCCTGGTACTACCAAAAAAAAAGATGAATGAACCTTTAGAGGCCAGGGAGATAGCTCAGTAGAATAAGTGCTTGCCTGGCAAGCACAAGGGCCCGAGATCAACCCCCAGTTCCACACCAAAATAAAAAAATTAAACCTCAGAATACATGTGACCATCTTTGCTACAGACACTTTCACCAAAGCATGTTAATAAAAAAGAAAGAACAATGAAAACGCAGGAGACAGACACAGGAAATATCAACTACACAGACAATGACACAGTTTATGTCTCCATAAACTTTAGGCCTCAGAAAAATAGTAACCTACAAATATAAGTGATCAGAACGTGTAGAAATTTGTTAAATGCATGAAGACCTAGTAACAAAAGCAAAGCACAAAATTCCAAACCCAAAATAATCTAACGTGTCTAAAATATATTCACAGGAAAAAATGGTGAGAAAAATAATAAAATATAACAGCTATGGCCTTTGGATACTGTGAGCGGACTTTTCTTATTCTAAACGATCAACTTTCCTTGAAGGCACATGCATTATTTTATCATAGAAAAGATAACTCTTGTGTAAAAATAGACATCTATAGTTCTAAGGATAATTCACCATTAAAATTCCTGAAGTAGCCTACTGCTACAGCACGTGTACCCTAAGTAATAAAATCAGATCTATATTAACCCATGGAGTAACAAAAGAAAAACATCCAGCAAGCATTTTGCTTGGTTATTGAAGATGATTCACACTAGGTCTGTTCGCATATGGCACCAAAATAAGTAGCTAAAAGAAATAACCATAAATGCAGTGGGGTCTGGTCTCACCAGCTGACTTACATGAAGTCACTTATATTCACTTAGGAAAAGCAGAGAGACCGGAGGGTTCCCAGGCTCCTCTGCCTCCACTTCTCACCTTCCACTGACCACCCATCCTCTCTAAAGTCCAGCTGAACCTATTCTTCCTTGGCTCAACAGAACTGCAAAAAGAGGCAGAAGATGTGAACTCTTGCCTTTTGCGTTTCCAAAGACCTAAGTTCTGGTGATTTCAGAAATTGTCTATTTTGGGACTCCTAAGTCGGCCACACTTGACTTCCCCCTGCAAGAGATCTTTCTCCCTACCTTCAACATCTGGATGGACTGCATGTAAAATCTAAGGTGGGCATGCTAGATAAGATCTACAAGACAGAGGTCAGCAGGCAGAGCCCTCAGGGAGCCAAAAGCTTCACAGCTGAGCAAAGCACGCTGGTTGCTGGCAGCACCTGTGGCGCACCGTCGCTGTGCGGAGGTTCTGTCCCTGTGGGGCTGCCCTGGAAGCCCTGGCCTGGTTCCCCACCCAGCTGTCCCATGAGCCCCCCGCCCCGCAGGTCAGCCCAGTGTCTTCAGGCCTACCTTGGTTGTCGTTCACACACATGGGGCCGTCGCGCTGATAGTTGGCCACTCGAGCACGGTAGGGACAGTTCACAGGTATCTGAAGATAGTTGGGGCCCAGGCGGTGGCGGTGAGTGTCAGGGTAGGAAAACAGGCGCCCCTGGAGTGATAAGCAAAACAGACATTGGTGGCCAGGCTACTTCTGAGCTAGGACATGGGCTATTACCATCACTGGAGAATTTAAGGTACATCATTGTCACACTGCCCTGCCTAGCCCCTCTCCAAAGAGCTAAATGTCTGCTTGGGGAGAGCCAGCCTTAATCTTCCAGGCCCTGTGGCCAACTATGGCCAACTATAAACTCTGTATGTACTCTAACAACAATGCCTCCTTCTCCCTTAAATGGCAATATCATATCCCATCTTATATTATCCCCACTCCAAAGAAGTATTAAATTGACACATAAATTTGTTACAATCTAACTGACCAGAATTTCCCCAAAGTGTCACAGAGGGGCAGAATCAACCAACCATCTGCTCTAAAGAAGCACATTTCTAAAAAATTAACTGTGTGGAAATTCTTCAAAGAAATACCTCCCATGGAGCCTTCCGAATTTCCTCAAGTATGCTTTGAGTTCTGAGACAATCTACACACAAGCAAAATGCAATACAAAAAAAAAAAAAAAAAAAGGTTTGTTCAAGCTAAGGTTCAATGATAGCCCTACATTGCCAAAGGTAATGAGTCTAAGATGAACTGATAGTCCTTATCAATCAAGGAAATATGCAAAGCATTGTGAAATGTCTTCCAGTTAAAAACTTTATGATTTTTTTTAAATGTATTTGGTACAGGGCATACAGAGTCTCACTACATAGATCAGACTCATGGTGATTCTCCTGTTTTCAGCCTCCCAAGAGTTGGGATTACAGGTACGTACCACCACGCCCAGTCCCAATCGCCATCTCAGCACATCCTAGGGTTTGGGCCAGCACATCATGCTGGGGATCGAACCCCAGCCATGTGCTCTGCCTAAGCAGGTGCTTTAGTCCGCTGAGCTATCTGGCCTGCCCAAAAGCTTTATGATTGACTCTGCATTATTTTGAATATCCAATTGTTGAAGAATATTCTCCATTACTCAAAGCTCTGTTCTGTGAGCCACTGTCCTTCAATGACTTTATCGTTGGCTTTGAATCTTAGATAATACTCCATTACATTCCTACTTCTACAAGGCAAAACAAAAACCTAGTTGACAAGGGAGCTTTACTCATATCAATGTGCTTACTCCAGCCCCATTATTCTGTCAATAAATTGCCTCTGGCTGAATGACTCTACATCCCATAATCATCCAAAGAGTCTAAGATAGTTTGTAGATGACAACAGGTCATGCAACCATGCCCAGACTCAGCTGCAGGGTAGAGGCGGGTTGCCTCCTTGGTACTCCAACTCTACCAATAGCATAGAAGATACAATCCAGCCATGTCCAGCTCCCGATGTTGTCTCCATTGCACCACTCTGCCATTACGTCACCTTATGTTTATCTCGTAACCCCACACCAATTATGGGTGGAGACCCATGAAGGTTGGGCAATGGCCATAGCAAGGCCATATGTGGACACCAACTTGAATCCAGGCCACCTTCGAAGACCTAGCCCTCAATCCCACTGTTGGCCTGGGGAAGAAAATAGAGCAATCCTTTATTCCTCAAGCCACTGGGCCTTCTTCCTCCCCCACTTCCACCACACAAAGTGGGAGCGAGGGAGGAAGGCTGCAATGCCCCGTTGGGAGCTCGGGAGACAATCTCACTGTGACCTGCACGACACTATTGGTCTATTCCACACTGGTTGGGCCCCCACGGTGGACAAAATGTGAAGACGGATGAAGACGGCCTTGCTGACAGGTAAATGAGAATGCTATCCATCAACATAACAACTGCCACCAGCCATGGTGTGTGCTCCATAGTGCATTTTAGGAATAGCTGTGGAGTCCTCCTAACTGGCTTCCTCTTCCAGTCCCTACTCCAACTACACGTCCCACATATTCCTGCAGGTCACTCTCCCAAAGCCCTTGCTCAGATCACGGTGTTCCCCACTTACACACCTTACACAGCTCCTCCCTGGTCACTAAAGAGATTCATGAGTGGGGCAGACAGTTCATCCCCACGGTGTGGCTCCTAAAAGGCCCCACAAAACAGAATTCACAGCTCTGTAACCTTAGCAGTTCTTGGGGAAAGTAGGCCAGGAACAATGACCTGACAAAAGCCCTTTCAACCACTTTCTAAAATTCATTCAAAAAAACTATAAAGATACCATACTAATATATATATATATATATATATATATATATATATATATATATGTTTGTCAGAAGTGAGTTTTTGTTTGTTTGTTTGTTTTGTTTTTGGCGGAACCGGGGATTGAACTCAGACCCTTGCGCTTGCCAGGGAAGTGCTTATTCCAC
>NDGN011509882.1:2775-14863 GCA_002564285.1 Tympanoctomys barrerae
TCTCTCTCTCTCTCTCTCTCTCTCTCTCTCTCTCTTTCTCTCTGTCTGGATGAGAGAAGAGGAACTAAGGAACCACCACGCAGGTAATTATTTATACATTTGATAAAGTTGGTATCATGAGACATAAGGTTGCCTAGCAATTAATGACTGGGATTGTCTTAGGCAAGGTGTTTTTCTCAAGACTTTGGTAGCTTGATTGCTTTAGGCACTTTGGTTTTGCCTCAATACATGTGACTAATTTACAGATCTCTGTTTTTTTTCCCCAGAAAATTGTCATCTGATCATGCTGGAGATCTCAGAACCTACTCTGGGGATAGGAGCTTCCTGACTTACAGTTGTTTTGTTTTATCCTGCCTTGTTTTGTTTTACTCAAATAAACTCTCCTAATATGGAGCAAGGAATTTTCCTTTTCACACATTATCACAACTTGAAGCTCAGAGGAACACAAAAAACAAGAGCACTTAATTTTTAAAGTAAGAAGCCTATTGTAACTCAGGAATCTGAGCTATTTTCTGGGGTATGACAGTGCTAGTCTCTGTTGTATTCCTGAGTATAACACAGAACCAAGACCCTCCCGTCCCTACACCAATTACTCTTGCTTCTCTTCCGGAGTCATAGCTGATACTGTCACGAATGATTCTGGTAAGTCATGCAGTACTTGTTGAAGTGTTGTCAAGCTTATTTTGATATGAGAACATTTTTTCCTATCCCATGTATGAACCTCTTACCTTGTATTCTAACAGTTATCCCATGAGTATGATGATTTGTGGAAGAGGCATCATTAAACAAAAACATTATGCACTTGATCCCTCCACCCTAGTAAAGAGAAACCAAAATGTGGCATAGGAGTAACCTTCATTCTCTACAGATTGATGTGCAGAATGTGGGTCCATGTAGTTTGAAGATTGATCTCCATTAGGGCGGGAGGGTGGAGAGATGAGTAAGGTACCATATTTTGCTTTCAAGACACAGCATAATGACTATTTGTGTATCTATTCGAATTTATTATTCTGCATTATGTACCACAATTGGGAGAATAGTCCGGGTAGCAGGAAAGAACAGATCACCTGTGCTGCCCCTGGAGGAGACATGGGGTGGGAGTGGGACTCCCTGAAGTACCATAAATTGCACATACAATGCATATTAGAGCATAATTTAATTTATGATGGTGCATGATCAAGAACTGGGTCATGTAGCTCAAATGACACATTATTCAGAAGTTTAGAAGTTGGCACAAATGTCAAGGGAGTACTTGGATAGGGAAGTGTTTCTACTGAGGTAGGAGGACACATTATTGGAATCCTAAAAGAAGTGGGACTTCTTTAATTATAGTAAGTAGTTGTAATTATCTGTAACAGAGGTGACACATATTGATGGATAATGAAGGACTTTCTGTAACATACATTGTACCAAACACACACAATGCCTTGTCAGCCTCCTCCAGCATCCCTTTAAGGTAGTTATCATGGCTCAGCTCTAAAGACAGAAAGGAGCCCTTGAGTTCTCCAGAATTGCTCAAGTTCAGGAGGAAGGGCCAGGAATGTCACTTAGACTGGCCCTGGAATCTGTGATCTTTATCTTGATGTTGATTACATTATTTGAATCCAACAGTGTCAGGAGAGATGTTTCTGAGCATCTTGTATTCTATGAAAGTTAAGTAATACTCATTATGCATAAAGTAGATTTTGACATAGCATATTTAACCATGATTCATTCCCTTTGGATTCCTAATATATAGGGTTTGATGAGAAAAATGTATAAAAATATTCCATATGAATTCTGGTAAGGATGTTTTGGGACTTAATAACAAAAGAAATTACATTGTGTTCAAAGTTTGTCCCACTCATAAAATTCCATTTGCTATGATGTATCTGAAAAATGAACATTAAATCTAGACTTCAGAATTTGTCTCCATAAAGAAAAGTACGTAGAGGAATGAAAAAAATGAGTGTGTATTTAAAGGCGTTCTTCAGTTTGGATCAAAGCTATTGTGAAATCAGTATATTGGTATTTGTGGATGCTTCTGATCCTGGTGAAATTGAAATTCTATTGCTAACTTCTAAGTTGTGTGTACACTCAGATTTTTTATGTCTCTAAATTTGCTTAACAAAGGAGATGTCTATTTCATCTTGCAACTGGGATTTTTTTTATTGTAAGAAATACTTTGAAATTTTATATCTCACTGCTTCCTCAAAAGTATTTTTTAAGTTGTGCTTCTCACAAAGGTTAAACAATGTTAAACATATTTTTTTCTAAAATTCTTAAGGAACATTTGGAGCTAGATATGTTAATATTGTTTGGATCTTTCATTAGGAGACACAGGACAATCATGGCTGAAGCATTGTATATGAACATGGGATAAACTAGCATGTGAATTGCCTTTTAATACTGCATAGAAGTAATAAATCAGCAATACCTACAAGAAATTGCTGTAGGGCATGGGCCTTGTCTCCAGAGTTTGTTTCCTTGTCAGTATTAGATTGTGACAATACATAAACAGAACCTTCTTGCTGCCCTTAACTCAAGCTTGGACTTCTTTCTCAGGATTGTGGTCCTGTTAAGGTATGCTGTTTTCTCTCCAACTGGGGACTCCAGGATCGGCTCTGTGGTGTGCAGCTCTGTAGTACTGCTTTTTCATTTCCAAACCATCTCCTACCATTGATTTGGCAGACAGCTAACAAATGAACATCTCTGGCTCCCATAGCCTTCAGACTCTCCATGATTCTGAGATGCTTTCCCTTTGCTTTTACCTTTCCTCTGCTTATCTTGTCCTGGAAGCTTAAGTCTCCACCTGGATAATCCTTCTAGTAACCTGGCCTCTTAGGTCTTTGACTTCCTCTCTTTAAGACAGTTCTACTCAAGATTTTAAGCCTGGTTCCTACTGTATAAACTGCTGATCAGAGCTGCTAACTAATCATAACTATTTGTTCTGGCTCCTTCTTCCCTCCTCCACCACCATCTGATCATGGTCACCTTTCCCAGTTCTCAGTACTTGACCCCAACTATTGCCTCACAGAGCTGAGGCCTCCTGTGGGCAGTTCTTTTGACTTCCTGACTCTAAATCTCTAGACTTCACCTTCCTTCCTTTTTCATACTTACTTCCCCCTTCTCAGGGACATTACAGGGACTATAGATTACCTTTCTCTTTCTCTTGCCAATTGTTCTTAAAGCCAGTTTCTTTCCATCAGTAGTCACTTCATATTTTTTTTAAAAAAAGCAGAAATAATCCTTTTCCCTTAAATCCTTTCCCTAACATTATACCCCCTTCCACTCATATTCTCTTTATAATCTTCCATTTTTAAGAGTTTTCTTAGTTTCCTGCCTCCATTTCCTTACCCTATACTTCTCAACTCACTCCAAAACTAATGATAATCATAGTAAGCCTTATATTGCTAGGTGATAAAATAACCAGTACACATCCTGTTTCTAATCCTAAGGCCCATCTTTCAGCTCACCATTACTTCTCATTTCTTGGTGTTAGCTCTCACTCCTACCTCACCTTCCTGACTGCTTCTTGACATGACTCTTTGCTTGTATTTCTCCAATATCTTTATTTACCCTCTTTATAACATTAAATACTAGAAACTGGTCAAGGTTTAATATTCAGCACTAATATTTTTCACTCTTGTGTTCACTTTATTTAATATTTTCTATCTAGGCTGTGTCATCCAAACTCATGATTCTGTTTCTTCATGACCATTAAGATAAATCTTTAACTTCACTTCTAAAACAAAGATTTGACTGCCTGTATATCATCTTTGCTTGACTGCTTTTGGGTACCTTGATCTCAGCATAACCAAAATGTTTAGAGTAATCCCATTTCACTTTCTTCCATCGCAGTTAAAAACATCCCCATCCATCTAGTTCAATAGTTCAGACACCCAGGAGCCAAACTACTTTTTCTGAGTGGAATATTTAATCTCTCAACAAACTTTCTCAACTTGCCAGTCTTCATATCTCTTTCTTCTTCCACAACGTTAATCTAAGTGGCCATCATGTTTTGTTTGTCTTTGCTGTATAGTCTGTCAAATCTTCTCGGAATGGAAATTGACTGTGCTTCCTGTCTTCACTCAGGTTGAAGAACAAAATATTTAGCATGGACTTTATGTTTATTCATGGACTACTTGACAGTCATTTCTTTAAGAAAAAAGTGTTCCATTAAAACACTTCATGCTACCACAGATATGAAGATACTGTAGATACAGTGATGAACAAAAAAAGCCCCTGCCCTCATGGAGCAATGGAATATCTGTACAACAGTTTCAAAGCTCCCAGGATGCAAGAATACTTCCTCAGTGCTCTTTGACAGTGCATATACTAAAAAGAAACTTCCCTATTTAGGAGGTAAGATTTTCTCTCTAACCAACTGAAGTCACTGGTCGAAGACTTAAGCTAGTGATGGATTTGGCCACACATCCAGAATAATTCTACCTGAGCCATGGATTTAAAAGTAGAGCTCTGTTTTACAGTAAGATTCTGCCTCCTTTCCCAGTTCTTTATCTGTACTCTCTCCCAGTTGTACCACCTCATTTGAGTTGGTTCTGCTCACCCTATGTATGCTGAAACTAACTTTTCCTATCACTGAAAAATTCTTTCACTGCTTACATTTTAGTTGTTTCTGTCTCTTTTGCCAATGTTATTCTATAGTTATCTGTCTGTCTGTCTATCTATCTCCCTAATACAATTTTAACAGTTTAGTTAAAATCCTTGATGGCTTAATTGCCTGTCTCCTTCACCTTATGGAGTTTTATCAGGCCAAACAATGTCTAGGGGCCAGGGAGATGGCTCAGTAGAATATACGCGTGCCTGGTAAGGACAAGGGCCTGAGTTCAATCCCAGGTTCTGAAAAAAAAAACAAAACAATATCTACTTTTTGTTTATTTTCTTATCACTATTGTATAAGACAGATATGTAGTAAACTTACCAGTGAGAAAAGGAAGAATAGCTAATTGTCCCAGGGAAGATATAATACACACTAAAATATAAGGAATCGCAGGCTCAATATATGGATGATATAGACATAGATATACACAGATAATATGCAGGTATTGCTCAAAACATAACTTGTCCAAAATCAGATATCTAATTGCTACTCAGGAATGAACAAGACACCAAATCAATGTATCCATACAGACATACACAAAGTCAAATATGCAGTCTATTCTAGTGGTAATTAGTAGCTTACTCTTGTTCTCTCAAGCCAATAGTCCCTGATAGTAGATATTCTAGAAGATTTTAAAGAAGGCCCTTAAGGACACCTGTCAGGTTTCTGTAGTTACTATTACGGAAATACTATCTAGTTTCTAATAAGCCTTGGAGAAAATGGGGCATTGCTTTTGAGCCAGGAAAAGTACAAAGCCCAGGGCACGCTTTCTGCTCCTGCCTTTCCTCCACCAGCCAGCTCCTTCCTTTATTTACTCCTTATTAGACTGTCTTTTGGGCCTTTGCTTCAGGATCCCCACCCACCTCTAGTTCTTCCATGTCCCCCTCTGTTCTGGCCCTCATGAAGGCACAGATGTCTCTTCCCTGGGCTTGCCCAGCACCCTACTTCTCGTATCCTTTCCTCCCCACCCATCTGTTTATATTTTTACCCTTTGAAAATGGTGTGATGATTAGAGATAAGGATGTATGATTTGCTGTGGAAAAAAGGGAGCCATCACGTACAGTACAAGAAGCCAGATAGATCCATAATGGCTGTTAAACAGTTGTAGAATGTTCGCCCTATCTACCCTGAAACCAACCTTTTCCTATCACCTGGAAAATTGTAGCATAAATAAATTGCTTTTACCCCCTTACTGATGTAGCTACTCTTCTTCTTTTGAGACACAATCTTACTATATATCCCAGGCTGTCTTCCACTTCAGCCTCACAACTGCTGGGTATACATCAGCACACCCAGTCTAGGTGGCTACTTTTTCATTATCATTGGCCTTCACAAGCCAAAAAAGAACAACATATGTGGTCCCCTTATAAGGTAAGAAACTGGTGTTTGGCTTATGATTTTCTGGATGCTTAATAGACATGATTCTATTCCTGAGAGAGAAGACAGGTGTTTCTAGGTATGGTCAGGTATGCTGCAGGTAGAAAACTTCCCTAGGCTCATCAGCAGTTTCCTCAGGTTAAAACCCTCTCGGGCCCAAGATTTGCTTTTATAACGTTCATGCAGGGGAGAAAAAATGGTTCAAAACTAACCCTGAAGGCAATTTTATACTGAACAAAATGAACAGGCAAATGATTAAAAAGCAGCTTAACCAAAGACTGCATTCATTGGGATCCTGATGTGATAGATTTTTATTCAATTTAGTATCTGTGTAGCTGTTTAGTTCTTGGATGGTATGATCTAAATTTATTCTGCATTGAATCTGTAAAGTTTAACCTCTGGTGCAAAATCAGCTTGTCTTGCCGGTTTCATCCCAGGAATCTATTTTCACCTCTGATGAAACAGTGTACAGGGATTTATTTCCCTCTTTTTCTTAGAAGCCTTGGGGTTGAGTGGAAATTCAAGCAGAGGTAGGAAACACATGGAAGAGCTTGCTGTTGTCTGGGAAGGGCAGTCCCTGAGGGTGGGAGCGCCGGCCCCTGGGATCTAAGCTCTTGTCTCTTTCTCACTTTCTTCTGAGCTTTAGCATCCATATTGCTCAGCTGACAACAATAGAAATAATGGATCATAGCTACAGAGCCCATGAAAAGAATTTTGTACTTTTTATTTCATGGGAACTTAGTTGCAGTTATTTTAAATTGTAGCTATGATTTGAGTAGATGTTCCTGTTAGTGCATGGTTTTGACAAGCAAGACCCCGCTAACATCTTGCTAGCCATTTAATCCCACTTAATCTTTGGCTGATTTGGCACTCATCCCATCACCTTCCAAGGCCTAGAGATGTTCAATAATGACTTTTCCAGATCCATAGGAAAGGAATCGGCAGTGCCAAGACTTACACCCATGTGTGTCTGACTCAGAAATTGTTGTTTTTCACTAAGGGGTCCAGCTTCTACAAAAGCAAGTCTGAACCACTCTTGGTAAGGACTGTTTCCACCCATGGTGCCCACTGTCATTGACCTGTCCCAGGCTGCACTCTGTTGTGGTTCATGTAGTTCTGTGAAGCTATATCAGGGGAAACAATATGGCTGTCAAGGGTTATGGACAACTTAAGGAAGGAAAACATACAGGACAGAGAAAATATCGTATTGAGAGAGAAATACAGTAATGAATGCTGACAATAGTCATATAAAGATTCTATTATGTAAAATATGTAGTGAACACTGATATAAGGCCAATAATTTGTGTTCAATACAAATTAATCAGGTAGTATTTCATGAAAAGAAATGCAATCACATAAAATCAGTATAGATAATTTAAGATCTTACTTGATTTAAAAATTTCAGAACAAGATGGGCGAGTGTTTAGTTTATTCTATAGTTGATTTGCTCCCTGCTTCCCTCCCTCTCTCCCTGCTTCCTTCTCTCCCTTCCTCCCTTTTTCCCTCCTTCCCTCCTTTCTTCCCTCCTTCCCTCCCTCTCTCACTCCTTTCTTCTTAGACTTCTATCATGATTCTCATATCAAAATGTAACAAGGCAAATGGTGGTGACCACAAGGTTGCAGAGATACCAGCTGGCTTCCCTATGAGCAAGGCCCAAAGCCTCCTTCTTAGAGGCAGGGAGTTGTCCAGGGCATCCCTTACTACCGACCTGGCATTTTTTGGCCTCACATAGCCGAGAACTATAGAGGAAACTTTTTGATTAGGCAAGGTATTTTCAAATCATTGCTGGAACGTAAGTCTTCCCTCAGCCCCTAATGAAGATTTGGGAGAAGGGACAAATGGCTGCTGAATAGTGGGCAGGTTTCTACTAACCAAGATATTTCTCATGTATCTTGAAAAGAGCATCTTGTGATATCTAAAAAAGTAGAATATTCTTTTGGGCTTATGATAGTTGCTTTGATGTGCTTAGGCTCAGGCCTGCACAGATAGTTGATAACACAGTATTCTAGCAGGTTGTCCAAGAGTACTTCTGAAAGAGATTAGCATTTGAATTGGTGGCCTGAGTAAAGCAGATGGAGTGACAATGCCCAGTTCACTGAGATCCTGAAGAGAAAGCACCGACAGGGGAAGGGTGGATTTGCTTCTTATTTCAGCTAGGACATCCATCTGCTCCACCCTTGGACACTGGTGCTGCTGATTCTGCGTAGGTCCCCCCAACCCCCTGGCACCAGGGGTTGAACTCAGGACCTTGTCTGCCAGGCAAGCACTTATTGCACTGAGCTATATCTCCCTAGCTCTTGCTGCTGATTCTGGAGTCTTCAACACAGGACTGAATTATGACCCTGGCTCTCCAGCTCACAGCAGCAGACTGGGGGCCTCTTCAGTGCTTACAGAAACTTGTGAGCAAATTCTTGTGTAAATCTTGTCCCTCTGTCTCTGTCTCTCTCTCTATCTCTGTCTCTCTTTGTCTCTGTCTCTGTCTTTCTGACTGTCTCTGTCTCTATCTTCCTCACTTCTTTCCTTCTTCTTCATTCTGTGTGTGTGTGTGTGTGTGTGTGTGTGTGTTCTATTTCTCTCGAGATCCCTGACTAATGAGATTATAAAACCAACTTGCAGACAAGGTCAGCTAGAGTTCAGAGCTGCTTTTACCAGGCCTGTGTGCCTTTAGAATATCCAGTGTTTTCCTCCATATCTCCACTCTCCATGGCTTATCCTTTCTTACTAAACTTCTAAGAGGATTTGTCTGGTAGGAAGTATCCAATGTATTAGTGTACATTCCACTCAGGGCTTACTATGTCCAGGCTCCGTACTAAGCATTTTTAGATGCTACTTGAGGACAGGCTTCTTCTTAGGCCCAAGTAGAGAAGGGAAACTGAAGGTTCACAGTTCTTAGTAACTTTTCCAAGTATCCAGGTCTGACCTCAACATTCCAGAATTTACCTTAAAAATTAATAGACTTGGCAGATAATTAGGGTGCCTGCCATGAACAAGACACTGCAGACCCTGGTGATATCCAAGGAAAGGAAAAAAGATTTCCTGCTTGTAGGATGTCTCCAGTGGAGAACCACAGTCAAATAAGCAGAAAATGTACTATCAGAGAGCAGAAGTCATATGAAGACTTGGCCCCATGGTGATGGAGGCACGGGTGCCTAAGTCCAGAAAATAGACAGAAAGATACACATCATAAGGGTGATTATCGCCGCATGGTCAGATTCTTGTTCTTTTCTTCTGGAGATTGAACCCAGGGACTTCACACTGGGCTACATCCCCACCTGCTTCATTTTTTCACTTTGAGACAGTGTCTCCTTAATTTGCTAGCTTGCTCAGACTGGGCTTGAACTTTAGGTCTTCCTGTCTCAGCCTTTCAGAGTGCTAAAATTACAACTGTGTGCCACCACGACTGGCTTTATTATCTATTACCTTTATAAAAAGCTTCAAATATTTAGCAGTCTTACATCATTGATATCATATTAGATACAATGGTATTAAAAAAGATAATTTAATCTTAAAATTAAATGACCAACTGCATGTGGTTTAGGCAGTCTTCTCATATACTATTTCATTTCTGTTCTTTGTATTAGAAAAAAAAAGTGTTTTTTTTTTTCCCCACTGCTGTCCCAGTGTATGAAATATTCCACTCTAGGAAACTTGTGGGCCTTCTCTGATCCAAGCTTTTCTGAGTTCATGCATATCAAGGTTTCTCAGAGCTGGCTGCCCATTTGAGTCTCTGGGGGAGCCAGGACTACATCCCTAGACTTGCTGCAGCAGAAGCTGGATTCTGGGGCTCCCCACCTGAAGCCCCTCAGGTAACTGTCATGCATCCAGGGTGGGGGAGCCTAGGACAGTGAGCCCTCCTCTCCTTCCTCAGAGCCCCAGCCCCATTTCTTGAGAGCAGCCAGGGCAGAGGGCTCAGGGCATCCTCAGCCCCTGCCTTTTTTCTTGTGTCATACTGGGTTTGGGATAGGCCAGAGCAGGTGGCCAGGGACCGGCAGAGATAGCAAATCCTGGGCCCTCCAGCGCCTGGCTCCCTCAGCCCCTCCCTCCTGACCTACTTACTCTGAGCTCACAGTGGGCGGGCCTAGGGACTGGAGACAACAGAATACCTCACAAAAGCAGAGCACTGTGCAGGTGGAAGGCCAAGGATGCATTGGAGCCCTCCAGATGGCTCATCAGTCCAGAACATAGCATACACTGTGCCAGCTTTGCACTCTTGCCTTGCTGCCTGCTCAGACAGAAACATTCTGTGATGCCAACCCTCTCCTTTCTGAGGGCTGACTTCTTTTCCCTGAAGCTCTCTGCCCTCCCACACACTTCTCAGAGTGAATCCCTCCTCCCCACCCGGTGGCACCCTCAGGAATTTGTTAACACCATTAATTCGGCACTTAGCACATTTTATTGCTGGGAAAAGCTATCTCCTTCTCTGGTCAGCCTGGGAATCCGCAAAGACAGCACTGTGTCCTGACTCATTATACACCACATCCACTGTGCTTCTCTCAATGATTGATGCCTGGTGAATCTTAAGCTCAGGTCATGGATTTCTACAGAATTGAGTTTAAACCCAGTTTTGCCTTTCTTGGTTAATTAAGTGGGAAACCCCGCTGCTTGAGGCCACTCCCACCAGGAACAGGCTAGAAATAGAGAATCTGAGGAATTCCACCACAGGATCTGCATTTGGCAAGGCCTTCAGTGATTCAGAGACCCCTGAGAAGCTTCAGTGATCTGTTTGATCCTTAACTGGCTCAGCTATGAAATGGAAATAACTACTAATTTACAGCACTGTGAGGCTGGAATGAGATTTCACTTAAAGTATCCACTGTGGGACAGAGCACACTGGAACTGTTTTTACTCAATGAATATGTCCCTAGGAGAGAATGGGTCTGCAGTAGCCCACCTTAAAGGGCTTATGGCCTGCCCCAGTGAGCCCTGGGGCTCTGAGGTAAGTAGACTTAGAAGCCCTTCCACAGAGGAAAGGAAGGGATGAAATGGCAGCCTCACTATGGCTTAAAGTTTGGTAGAGATTTTGGTCTCTGTTCTGTTGGGGAAGATGTCTTGACCCCTCAGAGAGCAAGTGTATTCTGACCTGCCATGCTTGGATTTCTTGAGCCAACCTAGACCGCCAGGGAAGCGTGGTTACCACCTAGATTTCCCTCATGTTGTAGAGCCCATAGTTTGAATTGCATGAATTTTTTTTTTAAGATCTCAGACCTTCAGGCAGTTCAAGCACAATAAAACTGTGGAACAAGAAAGTGGAGGCTGTGTGGTATAGATATCATTAAATATTATGCAAACTCAAAATTCCATCCAACACATGGATCATACCATGTATGTGGGGACTGCTTTGGTATGTACAACTTCATTTTGTATTTATTGGGAGTCATAAGATTGCACTCCAGGATCAGTTTGCTGGGTGGGGTGGTAGGAATATTAGTACTGCAGCAACATAACTGGGAAAATATTGTCCCAATGCAGTAGGATCTTTCCCCACAGAACCCCAGACTTCATCATAACTGCTGGAGAAAGGGCCCTGGGTCTGTCTGGCCTACAGGCCACGCCTTCTGGGCAAAAGGCAGACTGAGCCACCTCTCTGCCTCCACTAAATCTGCTCTCTTCAGATCCTCCTTGCCCTTGAGGGCAGATCGCCAAGAAGAATGACACCAATTCAGTGACACCAGCTTCAATTCTTAAACTTCAGTCATTGTTCCCGCACAAATTAGAGTAAGGCTGCTCCCTATCCACTCTCTGGAATATGATGGAAAATCTTTGCCCAGAAAGTGAGGAGAAGTCCTAGGAGGTTCACATACATAATAGTCAAAGACATGAATGTGCATCAGTGGTGTGGCCTGAGGGCTGGAAGTCAGGAACTCTGGGACAGGAATTTGTGGCAGGACTGGGGGCAACTGTTAAAGCAGCACCATGCTGGTTTCTGATTATATGCTGTGGACTTCGTACCACAATAGAGACCTCAGTTGCTAGTCAGGTAGCAGATTGGGGTAGGAAGCCAAAAGGTACTGTTCCATTTCTTTTCTCTTAATACCTCACAATGGGCAACTCTGGTTGCATAGGTCCTGCTTTACCTTGGTCTTAACCATCCAGCAGAAAAGTATAAAA
>NDGN011509888.1:695-15964 GCA_002564285.1 Tympanoctomys barrerae
AGAAAGAAAGAAAGAAAGAAAGAAAGAAAGAAAGAAAGAAAGAAAGAAAGATTAAAATACTTTGGAGCACTAAATCAACATTTGATTTCAATTCTGTTAGTTTGTTGCAAAAGGATCCAGCAACGCTTACTCTAAACATAAATGTGTCTCTTAAATATAATTTAGAGTTTTGCAAGATAGAAGTTACTCCAAAATAATAAAACTCCATGGCCTTGCTGATGAAGACTGAATCATCTTTTATGAGGAAACTTTATTTTTTCCTGCGCTACTAAAGTTGTTACATAAGGTCACAATTAGCACATTTGCTGGCCCTAATCTCAAAGAGATAAGATCAAACACCCCAGAGAGCAAGATAGATGGTATGTACTGATAAAACAAATTATTCCCTAGTGAATTTATAGCTAGGGTGGGAAGAGGCTGCTTTGCTACCTGTGCTGACCAATTCTTTTGTTTTTTTGGCAGATCTAACCACAGTGTTAATAGACTTAAGTTTCTCTGGCTTAAGTTTTGGAAAGAACCTCTTACGGCATGACTACTAGAAGAAAGTGCATGGATTTGTTTTGCAAGTCAAAGTCCAAAGCAATGTGGAGAATCTCTTGAAGAGACTAAGTTATAAAATATAAAATTAGAAAGGGGGATGAGTTATCAGGCAAATATAGTCACCCACCATATTCTTTCTAAATAGATTTCAATGCTTTATACAATTTTAGGGATATTCCTGTGTAACTTATGATCCTCTCTTATTTCTCAAATCCTATTAGAAAATATTAAAACTTTCATACTTTGGGCATTTTTTGATGTTGGGTTAGCTTATAGAATCTCTATGGATTAAATTTATGAGGCAGCAAAAAAAAATTGTGCTTGTTCCTTAAAATCTTGTGTTTTGGGACAGAATAAAGAAAATTTTATAAAGAAAAAGAAACCTCATAAAATAATAATTCTGTGGGCAAGTAATTAGAATTATAAACCAAGATATAGTAAACTACTGGCTTAGTATATTGTAATCAGTCAATAAGCTTAGAGTAGGATTTATATTTTTAAACAGTCAAGCAAGAAAATGTGAGAGTGAGATAAGAGAGAGATAAGAAAGAGAGAGAAAGAGAGAGGGAGAGGTAATAAAGACTGTCTAACTGATACAGCCTAAAATATTTATTATTTGTTCTTTTACACATATCGCTTGACAGCTCCTATTATAAAACATGATTTCATGTCATGAAGCATTTTACTTATCACCTGTGTATTGTTATTATTAATATATGAGCATAAAACTAAAAAAAAACCTCAGGACAGTTAAACATTATTAAATATTTAAAATTTAATAATATAATGTTATTAGAATATACACTGTATTATTCTATCTGTACAAATTCAAAACCAGACCTTAATGAGCTGAGTGGAAGGGGAAAAACACCACCGTCACCTATCTGCTACCACGGAAACCCTAGTCCAGAGGAACCCAAGTTTCTGGCCCTTTCAACTACACCACAGGACCAGCAGCCAGTGCAAGAAGCACCCAGGACTCAACAACTGGCTTATCCCGAAGAACCCAAGGTAAATACACACTAACAAAGGGAAACACTCTGTAAACAAACTCCTAGTTAACACATGGTTCTGTTACATAACTATAGACTTTTCTCCTATGGTCTAAAGTACAAAATCAATCATTACCACAGTGTGTCAATTTCTAAATTGTGCTTGATGCAATCATAACTACTAGCAGTACAACTGTAAATGGATGTCATATCTGTGTTAATCACTTGTTCTGTCTAGTGTAATAATTTTGGGAAGTTTTGGGATAATAGTATTACCATAGCTCTACACCAAAAGATTAGGGACTGAAGCAAATAGAAACAAATATTTTAATCTCAATTGATGACAAAGGTAGGATCTTGGGATAGACGCAACACAAGAAACTCCTACACACAAAAGATATCCCTGAAGAACAGACTTTTCATACAGAGGACTTGATACTACCACCCAAACTGACAACTATCAACAAAGAACACAAAATAAAAATGTTTTGAAATATAAAATGTCAAGATGAGGGAGAAAAATGCAATATCAGACGTCTAGTGCACCCAGAACAAGTACAGGAGATGTTGACAGAGAAGAAATTAGAAGTCACACACCTGAGATTTTGAAATACAACTGAAATAAAGAAACAATTCCATCAGGCTATAAATTATAACTAAAATAATAATTTAGGTAAAAAAAAATGACAACAATCATAAAAGAATTGCTCAGCATATCTAAAGAAGACATAGATAAAAAATTAAGGGAGCAGTGGAAAATGATAGAAACCTTCAATGATTAATATAGGAAATTATTAGAATGCATGAAACAGATTTAAACAGATAGCCAGGAAATTAAAAATTCAATTCAAAGCTGGCAAAACTGCTTGAACAAAACTGAAGATAGACTTACAGACCTTGAAGACAGGATTGCAGCTAGAAGTTCTATAAAGAATAATCTCTTAAAAAATGTCAAATGACCAGGAAATAATAATTCAATGATTACAGGATGATGTAAAGAAAAATGATATAAGATTGATAGGTTTCATGGAAACAGCAGTAAAAAAATCACATAAAAGTAATATTTTCAGAATTAGTAGCAGAAAATTTCTGAAGCATGGGAAATGAATCTGGCATACATACAAGTGAGGCATCTAGAACTCCCATTAACCATAATCAAAATAAAATATACACCAAGACATATAATAATCAAGATCCCAGAAATTCAGCACAAGAACTGACTATTAAAAGCTGTTAGATAAAAGAAGAGATCACCTATAAAGGAAACCCCATCAGAATCACAATAAACTTCTGAGCACAAACCATCAAATCAAGAATAATTGGAGCAAAGAATTTCAACCCTGAAAGAAAACAATTTTAATCACACACACAAAAAAATGACTGAAGCAATTTATGAACAGCAAACCAACCCTACAAAGGCTACTGACAGATATTCTAGAAAGAGACAAAAATGATCAAAATTTCTAAAATGGTAGCAATTGAAGTGAAGAAACAACTCCATTAGGCTATAGCAGAACAACAACAGAAAGAAACTACCCAGCAAGACACACAATTAAATGAGCAGGAAAAGTAGGGATCCAACAGCAAGAAAATACATGTCAAATATAAGCCAATACATATCAGTTATAACTATTAGTGTAAATGACCTTAATTCACCAATCAAAAGATCAGACTGGCAGACTGGGCCAAGAAACAAAATAGAAATATACTCTGTAGACAGAAGGCAGGCAGACACCAGATAGCTACAGGGCCCTGGTGAGTCCTGCTCTGTCCCAAGCACTGTCATAGGAGCTTTGTTGAGCTACAGCCAAATCTCCATTTACTTGCAGGAGACTTGTTGAGCCCTTTGCTGATCTCCACCATTGTGAGAGCCTTGTGAGCTTCACGCCCCTCCCCATCAGCATCAAAAATTCCTGAGTTGTGGCTCACCCTCTCCCCTTGGTGGCAAAAGTCATGCTGAGCCTTGAACAGTGGGAGCTTTGGTGAGCCTTCCCTGCTCCCAAAACCATCAAAGGAGCCTTGCTGATACAGGCTCTGCACCCTTACCATCTCTGCTTAGTCTGAGTGAACATTGGGAGCCTCAAAAATGTCAAAATGAAGGATCAAAGACAATCTCAGACCTCCATTCCACGAAGAACAAGTCCAGAAGACATGGAAAAGGAAAAACTTGAAAGTCATACACCTGCAATTTCTGAAATGGTAAAACTAAAATTAAAAAAACAGTTCCATCAGGCTATAGAAGAAATCAGAACAGAAATAATTTCTCAGGTAAAAAAGAGAAGAAATGACAATAATCATGAAAGAATTGCTGAGCACATCTAAAAAAGACACAGATTTTAAAAATAGAAATAGAAAAATGATAGAAATATTGAACAAACAATACAGGACAGAATTAGAATGCATAAAACATACTCAAACAGATATCCAGGAAATTAAGAACTCCATTGAAATCTGGCAAAACCACTTGAATAAAATTGAAGAATCACTTTCAGACCTTGAAGACAGCATTGCGGCTAGAAAATGTGAAAGGAAAGATCTCTTAAAACTAACAAAGAACCAGAAAATAACAATTCAGCAGCTAAAAGGTGATGCAAAGAATAACAATATAAGATTGATAGGTATCAACAAAACAGCAAGGATCAACAGAAATGACATAACAGTATATACAGAAGTAGTACCAGAAAATATCCCAAGCACAGGACAAAAATTTAACATAGAGTATTGAGGCACATAGAATTTCAATTAGTCATAATCAAAGTACACCTACACCTAGCCATAATAATCAAGATCCTAGAAATTCATCTCCCCCAAAAAACCCTCCAAAATATTAAAAGCTATTAGAGAAAAGAAACAGATCATTTATAATAGAAAGCCCATCAAGATTATGGCAGATTACTCAACACAAATCAAATCAAGAAAAACTTAGAGTGAAGTATGGCAGGTCCTAAAAGAAAAGAACTTCCAACCCAGATTGATGTGCCCTGCAAAGCTACCCATCAAGTTTATTGGAAAGATAAGACAGCTCTATCACAAAGAACAACTGCAGACACTCATGAGCACCAAACTAAACCTACTATAAGTTCTGACAGACATTCTAGAAAGAGACTAAATGGCCACAACTTCAAGAACAGCAGCGCAAAGGAACCACCAAGCAAAGCATGCAATTAAACAGAGGGGAGAAGTAGGAAACCTGCAGTATGAAAATAGCATGACAAATATAAGCCAATACACAGCAATCAATGTAATAGCTGCAATTCACCAATCAAAAGATGCAGACTGGCAGTGTGGATTAAGAAACATAATCCAACAATATGCTGCATACAAGAAACACATTCACTCAAAAAGAAATTCATGTACTGAAAACCAAAGGATACAAAACAATAATGCATGTCATAGGAACCCAGAAAAAATCAGAGGTAGCCGATCTATTTGTGAAATTAAAACAAAGAATGACCAAAAGTGATAAAGAAGGTGACTACATACTTGTTAGCAGAAACCTGCAAGAGGAATAGAATATATATATATATATATATATATATATATATATCCATCTCCAGTGATGGACAGAGTCCAACACTCATTCACAGAAAAGTGGAATAGAAGGTCTTCACCTCAATCTTATAAAAGCCATCTATGACAAACCAATACACAACATCACACTAAACAGATAAAACCTGAAAGCTTTCACTCTAAAATCAGAAACAATACAAGGATGTCACTATCACCATTCCTGTTCAGTATAGCACTGGAAACATTAGCTAGAGAAATTAGACAAGAGAGAAAAATAAAAAGAGTAAGAATGGAAAAGGAAGAATCAAAATTATCATTATTTGCAGATTATACTCTATTTAAAAGGCAGCAAAAAATTCCACAAAAAGACTTGTAGATTTGAGAATCAAATTAAGTAGTGTAGTGGGATACAAAGTCAACACTCAAAAATCAATAACATTCATGTACACAAACAACAAACTCCCTGAGAGATAAATTATGGATCCCTACCCTTCACAATAGTGTCTAAAAAATGAAATACCTAAAATCAATGTAACAAAAGAAGTAAAAGTGAAAAATATATACAATACTCTGAAAAAGAGATTAAACAGAATTTCAGAAATGGAAAAACAGTCCTTGCTCATGGATAGGAAGAACCAACATTGTGGAAATGATCATACTCCCAAAATCGTTATACAGATTTAATGCAATCCTGATTAAAATACCATGAGCACACCTCACACATTTGGAGAAAAATCCCTAAAATTCATATGGAACTAAAAGAAAACTAAAATAGCAAATACAATTCAGGGCAACACAGTCAAGGCAGGAGACAACACAATCCCTGATTCAAATTATACTGCAAAGCCACTATAAAAAAATCAGTATGGTACTGGCAAAAAAAAAAAAAAAAGACCTGAGGATCAGTGGAGCAGAACAGAAGATGGAGACAGAAATACAAAAACACTGCACCACTCTAACTTTGACAAAGGGGCCAAACACGTTCACGGGCAGAAAGATAGCCTCTTTAATAAATAGTGCTGGAAAAACTGGCCTTTCACATGCAAAAGACTAAAAGTAGACCTATGTCTCTCATCATACACCAATGTCCAAATGGATCGAATACCTAACTAGTAAAACAGAAACACTAAACCTACTGGTTACCTAGAAATTCTTGAAGATGTAAAGGTAGGCAAAGAGTTCACTGACAAATATCATACTGCCTGGGTAATACTTCAAAGAATCAACAACTGGAATCTCATCTTATTAAAAAGATTTGCACATCAAAAGAAATCACCAACAGAGTGAAAAGAAAACCTACAAATTTTGAATAAAACTTTATCCAACTGTCCTTCAAAGGACTTCTATCTAAAACATATTAAATTTGTTTTAAAAGTCAGGTTCACAATATTCAAAGACTCACTCCAAAAATGGGTATCTGAGATGAATGCACACTGTATCAGATGAAGAAATACAAATAACAAATAAATACATGAAAAAATGTTGAACATCATTGGTTGTTTAAGAAATGCAAATTATAACAACACTGAGATTCCAACTCACCCCAGATAGAAGGGCTTTCATCAAGAAGTCAATCAGTAACAAATGTAAGGGCTGTAAGGAAAAAGGAACCCTTCTCCATTGCTGGTGGGAGTGTAGACTGGTACAACCACTGTAGATATCAGTGCGGTTTTTACTCAAAAGACTAAGATTGGAGGTCTTATTTGAGCAGCTATTTCCCTTCTGTTTTTTTTTTTTTTTTTTTAAACAGAATTGAAAACATCATGTAACAGCAATATATTGGTACCCATGTTTTAAAAGCACAATTTGTAATAGATAAATCTTGGAAGCAACCCACATACCCACCCACTGCAGAATGGATATAAAAGGTATATTTTTATTTTTGCAATGGAGTAGTACTCATCTGTGAACAAAGATAAACTCAAGGCTTTTAAAGGTAAGTGAATGCAATCAGAGACCACACTTATAAGTGAAGTAAATTAGATTCACATGCGTAAACATCATATTGTCTCCTTGGCATAAGAAACTAAAAGTAAATCAGATCCAATACATACTGTAGATATTGTGAAAGGCAAAGAAACTTCAAAATAAAAGAACAACTGGGATGGGGGAAAGGAGAAAAGAAGGATGGAATGAATATATAATCTTGTAAACATACACACATAAGAGATAACTGTAGTACTAATTTCTACTTATTCATTGAAAGGAACAGCTGGTGTTTATATTGTTTGACCAATTTTGTATGCTTATGTTTTGTAATCTGAGCAACAACTTTGAGGATAACAGTATGAATGCAGTAGACATTTTTAATCTCCATCTTGTTTGAAGATTCTGTATCATTTTTATCATTTTTTATTCTCTTTAAAATTAAAAAGCCGGGTTGGTCAGATAGCTCAGTGAACTGAAGTGCCTGCTTAGGCAGAGCGCGGTGGCCAGGGTTCGATCCCTAGCATGCCGTGCCGGCCCTGCCCCCGGGGCACACTGAGGTGGTGATGGAGACTGGGCGTGGCGGTGCTCGCCTGTAATCCCAGCACTTGGGAGGCTGAAAACAGGAGGATCACCACGAGTCTGAGCTACATAGTGAGACCCTAAACACCCTCTAGAGCCTGTACCAAACACATGCAAAAAGATAAAATACAAAAGCAAAACCAGGCCAAACTAACTTATGATGATAGAAATCTGATTACTTATTACCTCCACAAAGTGTAGACAAAGAAGTTGCAAAAGTGAGAATTTTGATGTCAGGAAAAAGTTCTATATCATTATTAACAGTTACAAAAGTGTAGAGGTAGTCACGAATCTCCCTTAACTCCTTATTGAAATTTACAATTTATTGAATATAAGTTATATCTCAATAAGTGTAAATCAATAAATTAAAAATTACACATATCCAGAGAGCCAGCACGTCTGCCTATTCTGTGGGTCCACATAAATGAAAGAGAAAAGACTTCATACCAACCAGAAAATGTACGACAGATTACGTGGAAAGTAGCGCCGTTTCTCCTGGCAAGATTATCAACAACAGCAGGGCAGAACTGTTCATTCTGTGACTGACAGGGTATTGGGGGCACTAAGCATATGACACCAGACAAGGGCAGATAAGAGCGGCAGGAGCCTGAGAGTCGTGTATTCACTGCTCAGGGCAGAAACACGCAGCAAACCACGCAGCGCCAGGCAGGGTAAGTAGCCGCGGGAAGTAGCAGCAGCTGCGAGGAGCCCGAGGGCACTGCCACTCCCTGTGGGCACGGTGACAGGGCTGGAATCCGCACGCGAGCCGGCGGGGACTGCCCTCTCCCCTCAGGCAGAGCAGTGTCTATTCCTTGTGACTAGAAGGATAACGCGATTAGAGGCCCTCAGCTGTGAGAACAAGCTGGGGAAGGCTGCAGCCAGGCCTTTGGAGGGCTGTCTCGCTCCCTGGAGTTTGGGTGCTGAAGGGGCACCTCACTTTTGGCCTTGATGCCAGGCTTTGATGCCAGGCCTTGATGCCAGGGCTTGAGAGCACACCCATTACCCTGGCTCACTGAGAGCCCCACTCAGTTTAGCCCTGAGAGGTTAGCATCCAAACTGTGGCACAGCTTTTGCTGGCCATTAAATACCAAAAGAGGGAGAATTTTTAAAAGTTAAGTGCAGAATCCGGGGGAGGTCTTAGAAGAAAATGATCAAGGAGGGACAAGGCGGATCCGAAGGTGAATGAGCGACTTCAGAAAGGGCCCAGCCACCGGGCACAGCACTGCCGATGAGCGCTTCACTTTCACCTGGCCCCTGTACCCTTCCTACACTCACTTTTTAAGAAGTTTACCAGTGCAAAGAAAAAAAAAAAAGAACTGTGAAACCTTAAAATGGATGTCAGAAGAGCTTTGGTATACGATCATATATGAGCTTTGGTGTATACTTTTCTAGAAAATATTTACCATTTCTGACATGCTGTGGTAAGTATAAGCCACCCCACCCCTCAGAAAGTTAGGATTTACTTATCCAGCTAATTGTTAGTCTTTTCGTAAGCCAGATGACTTTTACTAGACTTTTCTTTGCTATACATAGCTAATATTTTCTATTTTCCTTACTTTGCTCGAAAATTTGCAAAAAGAAAAATTTAAACCTTTTCCTTTTAAGCAAATTTGAAAGAAAACATAGACACATGATCACAATCAGTGTGAGAAGTTGGTGTAGAAGTAGATAGGTATCTACTGTTTTATAAAAAATAAAAAGTATAGTAGAATGTATTTTGTTATTCCCACCACTTTCCGGTAATCAAATAGAACCCTAGAAAGTGTGAAAGAGCGAGAGCTATCCTCAGAAGACTAGAGCTCAGCTTGGGGTGTTGCCTTTTGCAGATACATATAATAACACTTAAAGTTCAACCTGTTCACTGATATGTACATGCAGGCTTCATGTGATCCTCAGAAAGGGCCTAACGCTGATCAGATACTTGAGACATCTCCAGAAAACAGTCCTAACTACTGTGTTCTCAAAAGGCATGTGCTGGAAACTTACTGCTCAAGGCATCGGCAATGGGAACAGTGCCTAACGGGAGGGCCTCAGGCTCCAAGGGCTGTTTTCAGGAGTGGGTTAGTGCTAGTCCTGAAGGACTTGATGTTGCCACCTCTACCTCTTTCTGCTTCCCCTCCCCCTTATTTCTCCTTCCACCATGAGATGCTCCAACAGACAGACCCTTGACAGGCGCCAGTCCCTAGACCCTGGACTGCCTCCATGCCCACGCTTACAGAACTGTGAACTAGTAACTTTCTGTCTGTTATAAATTACCAAGTCTTGGGTTTTTTTGTTAGAGCAGCACAAGACAGCCAAAGACAGAGACTTACCTAAATTACTTTTTTCTGGTTGTACAGTCAAACGGAGTTCATTAGATACAGTTGTTTTCAACTGAAGGGAATTTTGCCCTCGAGGGATGTTTTTGATTATAAAGACTGTGGGGGTAGGGCTCGCTATTGACTTCTATTTGATAGAAGTCAAAGAGGCGTCTACATATTCGATACTATACAGGACTGTCATCTGCAACAAAGAATTATTCAGCACAAAATGCTAACAGATAAGATTGCGGAGCCCTGAGCTTAATCCCAGGGTTAATGCCAATGCTCAATGATGTCTCAGCTGGCTTAGGTAAGTGTGGAAGGTTGGGAGAGTGACTGGGATGAAGATAAGTAAAAGAGAAACTGATATTTTTTCAAGACTACCAAGAAGTACCTCTTAGAAAAAAGATGTTACCTAAACTCAGAGCATTCTCTAATAGAAATAATACCATTAAATCAAATGTTAAAATCTCATCTTAAAAGTTGATGGGATTAAAAAGATTACGTAGAATAGAACTGGAAGTGAGTGTGAGAGGGGGAAGAAAAGAGGTGGGAAGAGAGAGAGAGAGGATGAGAATGGGAGAGAGAGTAAGAAAGGAAGAGAGGAAAAAGAGGGGGGAGAGAGACAGAGAGAGGGAGAGATAGAAAGGGGAGAGAGACACAGAGAGATAGACAGAGACAGAGGGGGAGAAAGAGAAAGAGAGACACATCGAGAGAGATAGAGAGAGGGGAAGAGAAAAGGAGGAAGAGAAAGAAAGAGGGGGGAGAGAGGGAGTGAGAGAGGGAAGAAGAGAGGGAGAGTGAGGGGGAGAGAGACAGAGAGGGAGGGAGGGAGGGAGCAAGCCTTGGTGATCAACATATAGTAGAGGAGAGTTGGCTGGGTAAAAACTCTGCTGCTGCCTGAAGAAAAGGTCTTTTCCTCTCATGGAGGAAACCAGGGAACAAGCTGAGGACAGTGTGAAATTAAGGTTGCATTCTGAGAAGGAGCTCAGAGTGGAGGCCAGGGAGTCAGATTACTGGGGAAACAGGTTGGAAGGGCGCCAAGATAACTAGTTGAGTGTGAAAGAACAGAGGTAAAGCCAGGCTAAGCAGAGGGTCACATGGAGGGACAGGAACTGAGTGCTAAGTCTGGCAGCAGGCTCGAAGACCCAGCAGTGCTGTTTGTGGCTCAGCCTGTGGACACGGCCACCTCCTGCAGCCTGTGCCCAGGGCCTCGATAGCACTTGTCTGGCTCATCACATGGAGTCTAATTTTATCCTGGTGAAAACAAAAGCCCTCATTGGACATTTCTCTGGACACCCTGTGTAATGCGTAAGGGACTCGGGCAGGAATAAATATTGTTAAGTCTCAGTTCTCAGCAGGGCTACCTGCTCTATTTGATTTGGACCCAACAGACTTCATCTAAACACTTGGTACATGCTACAGTGTGGACACTTTCCTAAAGCAACACCTTGAGAACTATATCATTAAGATAACTATTAAAGTGACAAGAGAATTGTTTGCAAATGATGGAATCAAAGAATTTTACACTTTCAAAATAGCACACTCAGAATCATCTAAGTACTCTTATCATGCAAAGGAAAAGGCTCAAAGAAAAGTTGGTAAAAATAGTTTTGTTAATGTCAAACAAGAAAATACAGAACTATGCAAATTTTAAAGGTAACAGGTCTTGACTAATAAATAGTAGTGAACAGGACCTTTGAAGTGGGCATTGTGTCGTGCATGTTATAGAACGCTATTATTTTGTTCAACCTTTCTAACCTGCAATGTTATTACTTTATATGCATGAACGGAGCTACAAATCACATATGTAGGCGTTAGAACAGCAAAATGTCTTGGAGAAGTAGTTCATGTTCCATGTTTTCATTTGGTTGGTTTTTATTTCAGGTTAGTAAATGGCTTACAGATGGATTTCAGATTTTGCAAAACATAAATCTTCACTGTTTCTGTGAGAGAATTGGATAGTAACAAAAAGCTTCCTCTTCAGTGCTGAGAGACACTGATGCAAGAAATCACTCCTAATGCAATTGGTGGCACGTTTGCTAATCTCAAATGAGAAAGTGATCCCAGGCCGCTAGATGTGGAATATGGAGCCAACCGGGGCAATCTATAGCAGTGTCTGCAGGCCAAAAAGCAGATCTATATGGACATTTATTTATTGAGTTAACAGATGAAAAGAAAACAAACAAACAGAAAAATACAGGGCAGGAATATTTGGCCCTCACATGGAACAGAAAATTCTGACAACAAAGATGGAAATAAATTATTAAGTAAATTGGTAAGAGTAAGACTCAAGATATGGAAAAACAGGAAAAGCTAATTTATCAGCCCGTCTGCCTAAGTGAGATTATGTGCGGGAACACACAAACCCAAACATTAGGGGCTCAGAACGGATCAGCTAATTCTTGCTCTGTGTCCACGGCCTGCCAGGCTGAGCACTCTGCTTATCTGTGTCCCTGAGGGTTCCAGGCTGAAGAAACTTCCTTCCCACTTCTGTTTCCATGACTACCAAATCCATACAAGGGAACATGGAAAACTAAACACTGACGCTGGTGAAGCTTCTACCCCAAAGTGACTTTCGGTGGCGTTAAGTTGGGCGTTTCGTGCTGTGTCACAGAGGTAGGCCTCAGGCAAGTCCAAGGAGAACGGTCCTGCTGTAACCCCAGTGGAGGGAGAGAAGGGACATTCTGAAAATGTTCCCTAACAGCCGCAACAACCAATCCTTCTGACACACATGTAGCCTTGACTTTGCTTTCGGTTGGTAAATTAGCCCTCCCAAGTTTTTCGTAGTTAGGGTTAGTGTCTGAGTAGGCTTACACTGGGCTGATTCTCCTCTTAGCTTAGAAATCTATGAAGACAAATAACAGATACTTCAGACTTATAATATTCAAATACAGAAAATTATGAATGTTGACTATTCATCTATGAAAGAAAAACAAAAATATCTTAAGAGTTTTTGGTGCTCGATACCTATGAAGATAATATTTGATAGGACAAAGAGATAAAAGAAAGTAAAAAAAACTATAAGGAAATCTTATAACTATTTTATACTATTAATTTGCTGACCTTCCAAAGAAAATTCTAATTTTCAAACTATAAATAATATTTATATAACTATAAATAATATAAATAATAATAATGATATAAATAATATTAACAGCTTTTGCATAAATGAAATTATTAATGATATTCTGTTTTTTAAAAAGAGTATATTAACTAAACTGAAAGAGAACTAACAGTCCAAAAAGAACCTGATGGAACAATTAGTAGAAAAGGAGTAAATCAAGTCCATATTTTATCTTTCATAAATCAGTAAAAAAAAATGATACAATGCAATGAAAACTAGGTAAAGCATAATAAGAGATTGCTGAAAATAAATAAATGTATATGACAAGTAATTTTAACTCTACTGGTAGTCAGGAACATAAAATCAATATTAATTTACTATTTATTAATTTACTAGTAATATCATTTACTATGAATATGATATGTATTTCATATTGGCCAAAATAACAAATTCTTTAAAAATCACAGCTAACAAAAGAAGTAGATAACACACTGCTGATTTGAACATAAGTATTCAAAATTCTTTAGAAATCAACTTTGCAATCTTAATTAAAAGTAATTACAAATCAGTGCATGCTTTGAATGTACTTGTTAGTGTTTAAGACTTTGTCATTATATGAAACTATAAGTTTGTCCATCTTTATCCACATGTGCAATGTATTTTGGTTTGCATTCTAATTTTCTGAGGCTGTACTGGACTACCATAGCCTGTGTAATTGAAAAACAATAGAAGTTCATTTAGCCTGCATTTCTAAGGACTGGGACATCCAAGAGCAGGATACCAGGGTCTGGCAAGGGCTTCTGTCCTGTGTCAGAATATGGAAGAAGCCCAAAACAAGCACAGGTGAGACAGGCCACTGTTACAATTCACTTTCATAGTAAAATCACTCCATCAGTAACAAGCTGGTGTTACTCTGAAAGAGTGGAGCACTTCTGACTTAAACCCTTAAGGTTCCACCTCTCCATGTTGCCACAGTGACAGCAAGATTTCAGTATGGGTACTTGGTGGGGAGAGGGGTGCATCCAAACTATTGCAGTCTGTACCAGCAAATACTGTAATCAATTACTTCATCAGTAGGTAAACTTATAAAATATAGCATTTAAAGCATATCCACAATTAGAATACTTGCTAATTGAGAGGAATATTTCTTTTCAATATTGCCATAGAAATGTTTGCAAGACATACTGTTTATTGAAAATTAAGAAAGTTTAATGTTTTTATTTTAAAATGGAAGATTTAATATGAAAATATCTGCATATGTACACAGATATAAAGACGGAGAAAAGACACATCCTGAATTTCTGGCAGGAGGCCCTGTGGGAAGCACAGTCGGTGTGAGAGTGGGGAGGGCGACTCGGGAACGCTTCCTATTTTTACCTTATATACTACCTTTGAATATTCCATAATAAATTAAAAAAGAATTGATGAGACTTTGACTTCTGCCCAAGAGAGAATGTTAGTAAATTGATTTACATTCTACCCTAAAAGAAATAGGAAATGCACAAGCAAAATAGATGAACTAATAGTGTCAGGATGCTGACCAGTGGACAGCGGCTGGGAGGGTTCCTCGAGGGAAGTACGGCATCGTGGAAGTTAGTTTTATGGTAGAAGACAGACATTGGGTCCGAATAACCTCCCCAGGTTGTAAAGAAAGCAAGGTCTTATTTGTTTTTTGTTTTTGTATTTTAGGGGCGGATCTACAGAGTGTTCAGGGTCTCACTACTAGATCGGACTCCTAGTGACTCTCCTGTTTACAGCGTCCCAAGTGCTGGGATTACAGCAGCGTGCCACCACGCCCACTCTCAATTGCTGTCTCAGCACACTCCAGGGCGGGGCTGGTACAGCAGGCCCAGGACTGACAGCCCTGGCCCCGGCATCTGCTTGCAGGTGCTTTAATCCAAGAAACCTAGTTTGAAGGATATTTATGTTACTAACTCTCAAAAATGGAGCATGCTTACAAGGAAAATAACTCATGTCCTACACTGTGAGTTAAAATCTCTGCAATGAAATATGAATGTCATAATGTTGTATTTTTGGTTTAGAATGAAGGAGCTATATGGAACCAGCTTTGGACTCAACTTAAGCTCTGGGACTTTACTATTTCAGTATTTCCACTACTTTTAAATTAAAAGAATGAATTGTTAGTCTGGCCCACAGAAGTTAACTATCTTTTAGGTTTTCAAAATTGGTAAACAGAAAAACATGTTGATTAGTGGTTTTTATCAGAGGCCATTTTGTGTCCTAGGTTTGGTCTTCTATATTTATAATTTTTATTAAAATTTTTATAAATTAATATTTCAAAATATAATAGAAAGGAGGAATTGTACTGTAGCACACACACAGATATATATA
>NDGN011509892.1:1645-12029 GCA_002564285.1 Tympanoctomys barrerae
CCCGCCCCCTGGTGGGCTGAGCTGGCCACACACACACACACACACACACACATAAATAAATAACCTATTTTTAAAAAAAAAAACGAAATAGAAGGTAAGTTTTCTTTGCTTCGTGCTTATGCTGCAACATTAACACGGGTTTAATAATCCTTAAGAAGGGCCGGCCAGATAGCTCAGCGGACTAAAGCGCCTGCTTAGGAAGGCACAGGGGCTGGGGTTCAGTCCCCAGAGTGCTGTGCCAGTCCTCCCTGTGGGGTGCACTTGGAACTGGGCGTGTGTGTACTTGTAATCCCAGTCCTCCCCGTGGGGAGCATGTGCGACTGGGCATGTGTGTACCTGTAACCTCAGCACTTGGGAGGCTGAAAACAGGAAGATCACTACAAGTCTGATCTGTGTAGTGAGACCCTGTAGAACCTGTACTATATACATTTAAAAAAAATCCTTAGGAATTAGCACTACATCATATTATAACTGAACCATATATGGGGGTGAAATGGTACAATTATGATCCCCTTTTCTGTAGCTGATCACGGGGTTGTAGCTGGTATTTAGAACTACCTTCTTCTACTCCCATCCTGTATTCCCTTGGCCCTCAGCAAGCACCTCAGCAGGTCTTGGCTCTTTTCCTGGCGGGGTGACCCACACCTTTATTTCTGAAGGCTCTGGACCATTTGTCATTGGGTCTGTATTAGGTTGTTGTAGTTTCCCATGCGCTTTAATAACAGGGCATGGCGACACGAAGAGGCGCCCCAAGGGAGCGTCTGCACTCCATGCATGTTCTTCTTTCCTCCACTGTGGAGGAGTAATCCAATTTCCCCCGATAGTCTGGGTCAATCACCCCTGATGACACTGTGATTTTCTTTTTAGCTTGTTTTCTCAGAGGTGTGAGGAGGCCAAAGTGACCAGGGGAATAATCTGAGCTTCCAGCTCAATGGTATCATTGTTGTGCTTCCTGGTACAAGCCTTCCCCCCTCTGGGACTGCAACTTCTAGTCCAGCAGAACATAAGGTTGTGGGGACAAGAACTAAAAATCTTGCTAGTGACTCACTAGGGGTAACAGTGAGTGGTACCATACCCACCCGGACCCAGCGAGGCACAGGTCAGGGACCAGAACATCTGGACTTGTATCCCTGTCCCTTCCCAAGGATTCCTCTGTTCTTGCCACATACCCTTGCTGTGGGGCTCATTTTCCTATTGGGTTAATATTAGCTAAGTGACTACACTTGTAGTCCTCTAGGTGGACTGCAGTTTGAACCCATGGTGTGCCCACGCTGAGATTTTGCCATCTGAATTCCCCGGCCAGGACCCCTCCTAGCAATCCAGGAGCTATACTTCTTAAACTTCCCCCTTTTCCCTCAATATCATGAGACCACAAACTCGGCACACTTGAATCTACCAGTTCGGGACTTAGGTTTTTCCTGTAACAAAATGACAGACGAGCCCTAGCGGTCTCCCTCTGAAGCTGTGCAAAAGCACGCAAAAATAGAGCAGCCGTCCCCGAGAGCAGCGAGCTTTCCCCGGCCCAGGGGCATGTGGCCGACTCTACCCTGTGACTGTTCATTTGCTCCTGTCAAGTCATTTTCCACACCCACTTGTGCCAAGTCTATATGCCACCGTGGCAAAGTATCCAGAACGTTATCAGTTTATAATTCAACAATGCCTCCGTTCATGAACGCCTGCGTTCACTAATGTGGTGGATGCCAACTGCTGGTCAGCTTCTTACACCCAGCTGAAGCGCACCAGCACGGTGCTGAGGGCAGGGGCCCCGGCTGAGGATGGGTGCCGGCAGCATAAGAGGAGAACCAGGGTGGAAGAAGGGAGGCTGCGGCGCGGCTCTGAAGCCGGTGGGGAGCTTGTGAGGAGCTGTCGGTCCCCTCGGACCTTGCCACGCTGGCTTTCCTGGGGGACTCGGCTGCTGTCATCATCAGAGGAGCTTAGGACCTCGCTGCCACTGAGGGTGGCTATGGCTCACTGTGGGGAGCTCTGGTCTCACCCTGAGCATGGCTTCCTGGCCCCAGAGCGAAGGTGGTGCGCTGCTCGGCCCCCTGGAGAAGCTTGTCGCACTGGCTCTACTGATGGGAGCTCGGCTTTCCCACGGCTGGAGGAGCTCTGGGCCTCACTGTTGCTGAGGATGGCCGGGGGACCTTTTGGGGGAGCAGCTCCGGTTCTTACTTTCAGCGCAGCTCTCTGGCTCCAGCGCACACCCTACACCCTGCAGGCGCAGGCTTTCCAGCCTCCACCGCTGGCCTTGGGGCTTCGCAGCACAGAGACCTGTGAAGCCGGCCTGCACGAGGCATTGCCGTGGGCGCTAGGTCTTCCGCTGGACTCAGGCGGGACCCTGCCGGGATCCAGGCCCTCGGCGGCCGGAGCCTCTGGCCCTCGGTGTGAGGGCAGGTCTCCCGCACTCCTTGTATAGAATTCCTGGGATGACTGTTATAACCTTATAATTAAGTACTGTATTGTTTCCCCTGCAAAATCCCAAACCATGATAACAAATAATTCAGTTCTCAAACAAAGGCAAAATCTGACAACATTTTGCTTCCTTCACAAACTGCACACCAAGTGACAAACACAGAGCAGCCATCGTCCCCACACAAACGCGACGTGACGTCCTCTCCAAAACCAAGACACTGAGGTCTGAGCTGAGGTGCCACTCTACTACGTATTAGTAATCTTAAAGGGCCAATATGGAGGTGGCCGTCCTGTCAGAGTTCTTCCACGTCCTCGTTGGCTGCTCCTTCCTAATCCCCTAGAGTCTGGCTTAAACCCACAGAACTCTCTGGAACCTTCCCTCTAACAGCCCATAAACATTCTTCCTCTTATAAATCCCAGGGCCCAAACTTCATCTTTTTTCTTTGGGTATGTCAGCAGATCTTGAAATTCTCTGCCTTGGAATACATTTCCTGAATTTCTTCCCGCTTCTCTGCTTTTATTCTTTCTTCCCCAGGATGTGCTTTTCGTGGCTTACCATGTAAGAATGACTTTTTTTTTCCCTCCTGTCTCTGGAAAACTCACCCACCATATTTTATAGTCAAATTTTAGAGCAGACTTTAGCATAAGTTAGTTATCTTCGTTTTGCAAATGACGTAGATTTTAACCTCAACGTGCCTGATTACCACGCATTCATTCATTTGTGCAGTCTTCCAAAACATATCCTTGGGGCTGGGGAGATGGCTCAATGGAATAAGTGTTTCCCTGGCAAGTAGAAGGGCCTGAGTTCAATCCCTGGTTCCGCAAAAAAAAAAAACAAAAAAAGAACAAAAAAACAAAAAAAAAACCCACCATATCTTTGAGAGCTTCTAAATAAAAAGGATGGATGTCATAAAAAATGTCAGGGCCAACAAGTTGGTAAAGGTGATGGGATGTGTACAGAAAGAAGTAAGACACAAGGCTGACTGGAAAGTGCAAGAAAGTAAGAACAAACTCCGAAACAGAACTATGCAACCATGAAGGTGCATGCCTGTGACCCTAGCACGCTGGAGGCTGAGGCAGGAGGATCCCTGCGAGTGTGAGATCAACCTAGACTACAAAGTAAGCTCAAGACCAGCCTGACCTGCCTAGTGAGACCCTGTCTCAGAACGACAAAAAAACCGCACAAAACCCAGAATCGCATGCTCAAGGGTGAGACGCCTGCTGGAAGCAGGAAGGGGAGGATAGAGCAGGGAGGGCGTCAGTGGTGTCGGGGCTGCACCTCTTGCCGCATTTTACCCGGGAAGGGACAGTCCAGGACAGCAAGAGCAAACCATTTAGGGACCCGGCTCTCCAACTGCAACCCCAAACCCACTTGTTTATGGCGAAGTGTGAACACTGTGATTAACCTGAACGTGAAGGTTTTAGTTTAGAAAACAAAAACAGCCGACCATTACCCGCAGCTCAGCTGTTGGGGCACCTTGACTCATGGCCCAGGCTGGCACGGGCGCTGTCGGGTCTCCGCCACTTTCCGGGGAACGTGGAAGATCTGAGCAAAGGCCGAGGGAAAGCGAAGCCCCCACCCGTCCACAAGTTCAGGCTCCCAGAAGAGAGCGGGAGAAAGCGGAGTGGGGCGGGAGGCAGCATGGCCGAGGCAGGCCACAGTCACACTGGGGTTTCCTTAGCAGGCTGCGAGTGATCCGGGACCACAGGTGTGCTTCAGGGTGGGCGTTAGAGGGCTAGAGGAACAGGCAGGCATTTGAGACACCATTAGGAGACTGTGAGCATCGGTTATTTTCTTCTGAATCTAGAATAAGAAAGGGAAGGAGGTGGGGCTGGGGAGTTAGCTCCGGGGTCTAAGTGCCTGCCTGGCAAGGGCAAGGACCCAGGTTCATCACTGAAACAGGGTATGGGGGGGCACACCTGTAATCTCAGTGCTGGGGAGGCTGAGACAGGAGGGTCACTACAAGTCTGAACTGTGTATTTTGAGACCTTGTACCAAATAAATAAAACATTTTTAAAAAAATTTTTAAAGGCAAGGAGGTGACCAGGCATGGTGACACCCACCTGTAACCCTAGCACTCTGGGAGGCTGAGGCAGGAGAATCTAAAGTTTGAACCCATCCTGCTTGATCTAGCAATTTAGCAATCCTTGTCTGAAAATTTAAAAACAAACAAGTAAACATATTACAAGGGCTGGCTGTGTAATTCAGTGTGAAGGCTCTGGGTCGAATCCCCAGTATAAAAGGAAGAGAGAGAGCGAGCAGGAGACGGGCCAAACGGGATGGCTGGAAGCAAGGCGCCAAGTCGCGCGGAAGGCAGCTGACCAGTGCGGTGATTCAAAAGAGATGAAAAGGGAAGAACTAATCAGCAGTTCATCCAGCGCTGACTGAGCCCCACCGTGTGTGTAAGGCACTGTGCCCGACCCCGAGAACGCAGACGCCAGCCAGTGAACAGGCGCAGGGGGCAGCCGGGCAGGAGGGGGAGCTACACGGGCCTCCCCACCCCTGAGCCGCGACCGGGCTTCCCCTTCTTGGTCTGCCCTTTGGGTCTGGACTGCTCGTGTGACCAGCCTGCGTCAGAAGTGAGACTCGGGGGCTCCGAGCTCAAGTTTTCAGGCCCTAACAGCCTCCTTTCCCTTCCTGTTAGCCCCCTCCGAGGCCCTCCCTGCTGAAAGCCAACTTCCCCGCCTCTAGCCCACACCTCCCAGGTGCAGCCCGGGCCCGCCACACGCAGGGTGGGCAGGAGACCAGGGAGCTGCTCCCCGTGCTGCTCGGCTCGGTGGGCCTCCCTGCACGCTGCAGCTGAAACCAGCCCCTGTCCTCAGCTCACGCCACAGGCGGCGGGAAAAGCGTCCCAAGGCTGAGCCCAGTTAACACAGAACAGTGAGAGGTGATAAAATGGTTCTTGTCCCAAAGCCTTGAATTACAGGGTGGCTCGGTAGGCAGAGGTGGGCCACCAAAGCAGCTGCCCGTGGGGCGTCCGCTTGGGCTCACGGGTAGGCTTGTGCCCAGCCTGACTCCCGCTAGAGTCCAGAAGAGACTCATCCCCTTTCCTGGGACAGCACTGGGAGGCCGGAGGCTCCAACCTCCGGCCCATTTATAAAGAAAGGTAGCTCAAGCTGGGCCTAGCGGTGCACACCTGGAATGGAGCGCTCCAGAGGCCGGGGCAGGGGAACAAGGTCGAGGCCAGACTGGGCAACTCAGCAAGACCCTGACTCAAATAAAATAATAAAGGTTTGGGCACATAGCTCATTGCAGAAGCGCAGGGCTCAATCTTCACTACACAAGCAGCTAAGAAAGTTTTGAGTTCAGGGCCTGCCTTGGCTACATTGTCAGACCCCGCTTTGTGTGTGTGTGTGTGTGTGTGTGTGTTTTGTTTTGCCTTTAAAAAAAAAATGTATTTGGAGACTAGGCGTGATGGCCCTGGCCTGTAATCCCAGCTCTTTGGGAGGCTGAACACAGGTGGATTACTAAGAGTCTGACTATGTAGTGAGACCCTGTTGACCCTTACTAAAAAAATTTTTTTAAATGTATTTGGTTGTTGCAGGGTCTCACTATGCAGCTGGGACTCGTGATCCTCCTGCTTTTAGCCTCCCCAGCGCTGGGATTACAGGTGCCACCAAGCCCAGACTCGGTGGTCAGTTCAGCCAGCCTTGGGGGCAGGGCTGGCATGGCATGTGATGCCGGGGATCGAACCATGGTCCCTGCACTTGCCTAAGCTTGCCTAAGCATGCACTTTAGTCTGCTGAGCTATCTCTCTGGCCCTGTTTCTGCCTTTTTGAGACAGGATCTCACAGGCATGTGCCACCATACTTGGTTCAAAACCCTGTTTTGTTTTGAAAGTATATTCAAAGAACGAGCAAGCTGGGCATAGTGGTGCATGTCTGTAATCCTGGCAATTAGGAGGCTGAGGCAGGGGGATCACTGAGAGTTCAAGGCAAGCCTGAACTGCATAGTGAGGCACTATCTGAAAAAGACAAAAAAGAAAAGAAAAAAGAAAGACCAAAACCAGCAAGTGGTGAGCTCCCTTGAGGTGGGGGAAGGGTGGATAAGATGGCTATGTTGAGGCGGAGAAGTGCCAAGTGGAGACCTGGGGCAGCTCCCATTCTTGGCTTTGAGCTGCTTTTGCACAGCTGTTGCCTGAGCCTTGTGCAGGCAGGCGGCCTCCCTGGGACAGCCGCTCCCGACCAGGTTGTCTTCCCCTCTGCCAGGCTGGGCGCCGGGCAGCTCTCGCCGCTCGCTTGCCGGACCTCCCGCTTCCCTCTCAAGGCGCTTCCTGCCGCGCCCAGAGCTTTGGCCTTGGCATCCCCGCGTTTTCTGTATAACCTGCCATTCCCAGGTAGGCACGCGCGAGGGAGCGCTGGGCAGATTCAACCTTCTCAGACAGCAAGAACATTCTGAGTAGAGCAGTGGGCAGGCCCGGGAGAGTAGCTCGGTGGTAGAGCACTTGCCCAGGCCTGGGTTCGAGTCCCAGCACTGTAGGGGGTAAAAGGATATCCTTCTGGAGGCTGCACCAAAGACCTACACGGCATAGGGATCAGACCTAATTTGGAAATCAGTAATGAGTTCAAATTCCAACTCTAACTGCAGTGTAGTGATTGTGTAAACAAATCCACCTCCTTGAGCCTTAGTTCTCTGGCTGCTCTGAGAATGACAGCTCAACAGTGACAGGACTAACACTACCTTCCGGGTGCTCTGAGGAGTCCAGAGGAAGTGCGTAGAGTGCCTTCTGAGGCTGGGCGCTCGGTAACGACCGGCTCTCAGTGAGGAGAGGGCCTGCTGTGGCGTGGCCTAGCAAGGAGCATGGACCTGACCAGACTCCCTCCTGCTCCTGCTGCAAGCCCACGGCGTGTGGCTTTGCTCTCAGAAAACCCGTTTTCAGCAAGAACCCCAAGGCCCCTGAGAACAGCCCACCCGCTGCCCCCACCCCTGTCCTCCAAGCTCCAGCCTTAGTCAGCTTCATTCAGTTTGCCAAAAGGCCTTGAGCCTCCCCATCCCGCCTCCGGGGCATCCCACATCTGGAATAAGTGAAGTCGATGTCCTTTAACCCTCTGGGGTACAGGCATCAGGAACGTGTGTGCAGGCCTGGACAGTGGCACGGATCAGGGGAATGAGGGGCTGCAGAGACAGCTTGGGGCGTCTAAGCGCCTGCCTGCAAGCAGGAGGACCCGAGTTTGATTGACACCATATGCCGTGAGGGCCACCAAACCCAGGCGTGGTGGCACACGCCTGTAATCCCAGTGCTGGGGAGCCTGAGACAGGAGGATCACTATGAGTCTGAGCTGAGTAGTGAGACCCTGTGCCAAATAAATAAATAAATGATTTTTAAAAAGAACACGGGAATGAAAAATGCGCCAAGTGCTTTTCTACTGCATTGTCAAAGATCGTTGCCTTGTTCTTGATTTTGAAAAGTAAAAAATGTTCCATTTGAAACGTGAGTTTCTTAACACCCATGTCTCTTATTTCCCTTCCTAATAATCCCAAAAGCCACCGGGACGCTGCCGCCGCTCGTACAAAATTCACACCACTTCTCAGCTCCTGGAAGGGTCCGGAATACGTCAACCAGTCAGCATTTTCTGTCTACCTCCCGGTAGGATGGGCGCAGGAAGGAACGAGAGGATTAGCTTTAAATTAGAGTGTACTCTCTGGTGTATTCGGTTACACTGAACCACACTAACCTTTCACAGTTTTAAATGTGTGACTATACATAGACTAGTCAGGCCTTCGCTAGGTCAGTTAACAGAGAGCTCTTGCAGTAAGAATCAGGAAAAACCCGCTGTCATACCTGGGAAAGCAGAGAGAGCCAGGGCCTCGCGGGCGGCTTGCCTTACAGAGACAGCCAGCTCTACGGGCCTTGACAGTCGCTGCTAGGAGCCAGGACTTTGCTAGCCACACGAAACTGTCCCTCCTGAAGGGACAGACTGTTAAAGGCAGTTTTAGCTATTTCTGGGTATGCGCGTGCACATGCATGCTCAGACCAGATTTGGGTATAGAGAGCTAAGTATGTATTTTAAAAGAAAAACAAAGAGGGAGAAGGCGTCCCTGTCTATCCCTCCTCTGTCCCCAGTCTAAGGCATCCTCTGGCCTTAAGCCTGTCCTGGAAGACTTATTTATTTACCTGTTTGTCCCGGAGCCCAGGCTCACCCTCGGGCATGCTCAACATGGATGTCTTGCCCTCAGTTCCTTTCCATTTCACCAGAAATCACGGTCTCCCTGATCCCCAGACCGTCCCACCCTCACCTGAGGTCATGCTGGGGCAGGAACACAATCACCAACCACCAAAAGCAGTGCCAAGGCTGACGGGGACCTGGCCAAGATGCCCATCTGCCCGGGGAGGAGGGTGAAAGGGTGAACTAAGAAACAGATACATTTGGTAACACGTGACAGGGGCTGGGAGGTCAGTGCCTCAGGATGGGCAAGACAATGACAAGCTGAGCCAGTCCCTAGTTACCCGGTACACGCAATACTCGGAGAGTATTGCCCTACAGTGTCACACAGCATCACAGGACCACGGGGGCTTCCTGTCAGGCCTCTGGGCCTTAGCCTCAGTTTATAATTTGGGGTCCCCAACATTTCCCCCTTTTTGTTTTCGTAACTGCCGCAGTTGAAACAGCATGGAAGCCACGGCGTCCATCCCAGCAACAAGCATGTCTCGGGAGGTCGTGGGAGGCCCCGCCACGTCTCCAGCGTGTGAGCTGCGTGTTTTCTTCTTTAGCATCCCCATGTCATTGGTTTTGTAGCCTGCACAGACCTCAGTGCCTGTGGCGTTGGGCTCTGAGGGTCATCTTTAAGAAGGTTCACACTAGGGCTGGCCAAATAGCTCAGCGGATTAATGCACCTGCAAGCAGGCGCAGGGGCTGGGGCTTCAATCCCTCGGCCATGCTGCGATGACAATTGAGACTGGGCGTGGTGGTGTGCGCCTGTAATCCCAGCTCTTAGGAGGCTGGAAACAGGCGGATCACTACGAGTCCAATCTAGTAGTGAGACCCTGATCACCCTGTAGACCCTTCCCTAAAAAACACATACACACACAAAAAAAGAAAAGAAAAGAAAGAAAAAGAATGCCCACACTGGAGGGCCAGCAGGGACAGGCCCCACCACGTAGCGTGGATGTTCCCACCTGTGGTCGCACGTTGCGGGAGGGCAGCATAACAGTGTCCTCAACCCTGAGCTACTGTGCTGGGCCATCCGCACTGTCCTGCTGGGACATCCTTCTACAGGACTTAAGCCCTAGGGGTGCTTATCCTCTTACCACAGAAATTAGAGGGTATTTACTTTCGTCAACCAGGTTTAAAAGAAACATAGGGGCAGCGGAGATAGCTCAGCAGTCTAAGTGCCTGCCTAGGCAAGCTCAAGGACTCGGGTTCAAGCCACGGTACCACATGCCACACCGGCCCTACCCCCAGGCGAGCTGTGCTGGCGACAGGCGTGGCAGTGCACACCTGTAATCCCAGCACTGGGGAGGCTGAAAACAGGAGGACCACTACGAGTCTGAGCTGCATAGTGAGAGCCTGTACCAAATACATTTAAAAATAAAAAGAAAGAAAGAAAAGAAATTGGAGCAGCTCATGTACTGCGAACATTTTCTAATAAAAAATAAATTAAAAAAAAGCAAATTAGAGCATGCATAATCAAAGCATAAGCACTAGAGTGGAAAGGCAGGTTGAGAAGATGGTCAAGTCTAGAAACTGCTCTTAAGCAGACAGGACTGCAGTTGTGACAGACCCTTCTTAGGCTCTGGATGGAGATGTCACAAGTCTCTAATTTTAGCAGATTTTTGCGGTCAGGAGTGGCTGAAGCTGGAAGGTAATTCCATGTTCAGGATCCTCAAGCATGTAAACGGGCTGTTGCAGCTTGTTAGCTGATTGCTGGGGAGAAAGGCTGAAATTAATAGCAACCTTTCCAGGACCATTCTTGGGTGGTTCTTCTCCTCTGCTTAGGAGAGAGAGGGTCTCCTTTTTTTTTTTTTTTTTT
>NDGN011509902.1:536-13141 GCA_002564285.1 Tympanoctomys barrerae
TAGTGAGACCCTGAACACCCTGTAGACCTTTCCCTAAAATACAAAAAAAAAAAAAAAAAAAAACCAATTCCTATTTGCTTTATATATGAAGGCCACAGAAAATTTATTCTTAAAACTAAGAACTCATAAAGATTTTTTTCTTTATTTATTTTATTACAAAAAGTAAAACAGAAAGCATAACCAAATAATAGAAAATAATGACTGTTATTACATTGCACACTGTCATCTTCACGTAGTTTTTCAGGGTACAAGATATGGGCATAAAAATTTCTCTAATCAATATTAGCATAAGACTTCCTTTTCCATGAAGTAAGAGACACTAATAGTATAGCTAAATTGCATTTTCTCCCTTTTGCCTTCCTTCCTTTCCCCCTTTTCCATCACAGGTCCTTTCTTCCCATTTCACATTATCTATATCATCGAACTGTCCATTTTAGACCTTGTTTCCTCTTTTAGTTTCTGACACCAAAGAGATAATATGATGTTTATACATGTGAGTCTGATTCATTTCACTTATGAGTATGGTTGAAGAAAATTTCTTGAAGTCCTGTCACAAGAGATAAATCAAAATAAATCAAATTAAAAGAAGATAGTTTACCACAAAATGTTCTGCAAGGAATGACATGGTAAATTTTTGTGTTAGTGTATAAATCATTATTATTAATATTATAAAATTTAACACAATCTATAAATACTGAAAAGTGGACCCAAATGATCATTTTATTTTATTTTTAAAATTTGTTTGTTTATATAAAGTCTTGCTATGCAGATCAGACTCATAGTGATCCTCCTGTCTCAGCCTCTCCAGCTCTGGAATTACAGGTGTGTGTCACCATGCCTTGTTTCAGTGGCCAGCATAGTGTGCCTGGGGTTCTGGGGCTGGCATGGCATGTAGCACTGGGGATCAAACCTGGGTCCTTGTGCTTGTGAGGCAGGCACTTAGACCGCTGAACTATCTCCCTAGCCCAGTTGATCATTTTAAATATTTTTCCTGAAGTTCAACTTGCATGAATGAGTCCTATGAAGCAACAGTTAAAAAAAGGGAATCTAATAGAATTTAATAGAAAGATAAAACAAAGTAAAAACTTAGAGGAAATTTGAAGAAAAGAAACATTAAATTTAATTTAACTTTATTTATTTTTCTCTTTTTATGTATTTGGTACAGGGTCTCGCTATGCAGCTTGGACTCATGGTGATCATCTTGGCTTAGCCTCCCTAGTGCTGGCATTACAGGCATGGGCCACCACTCCCATTCTGGATTGTAAACTCAGTTGCCAGCTCACCACTCCTGGGGAGTGGAGCCTTGCGACGTGTGGTACTGGGAATTGAACCCTGGTCCTTGAACTTCCTAAGCAGCCACTTAGTCCACTGAGCTAGCTCACTGGCCCAAGAAACATTAAATTTTAAGAAGTGAGGGAAGTGGGAGATGTTCAGTCTAAGCAATAATCAGTAAATAAAAATTAAAATAACAAAGAGATATAAGTTCTCATTTATTTGGTTGTTAAAGATCAATATGTCTTACATTAACAAGTGCTGATGATTGGTGAATTGTTGCAGTTTTTTGGTACTAATTAGTACTAATATTTGGAAGCATTCAGCAATGAAAAGCAACAGTAAAGGCATGAATACCTTTTGATTTAGCAATTCCACTAAAGAAACTTGAAAATGTGTCCTGTATGAAGTTCTCCAAAGATGCTTATTAGGCATTGTTTGTAATAGTTAAGGGTTGGGAACAAACTAAATGTCCATCATAGAGGGCATTGAGAAATGAACAGTCAAATGATCCAGTTAAAATAAGTGAATTTGGGCCAGCAAGATAGCTCAGCAGACTAAGCACCTGCTTGGGCAAATGCAGGGTCTGGGTTTGATCTCTGGCACTACGTGCTGCTCCAGCCCTGTGCCTGGGTGCACTGAACCACCCAGTCCAGGAGTGATGGTGCCCACCATAATCCCAGTGCTGGGGAGGCTGAATAGAGGATCACTGTGAGTCTGAGCTCCATAGTGAAATCCTGTACCAAACATTAGAAAATAATATTAAAATAAAATAAAATTAGTGAATTGCATTTGTGTTTCAGCTTAATATAAAAAATAGGCTTAGTAAGAGATAAGCAAATTCTAGCATGGTATATACACCATCTTAGGATTTATGAACTAACAAGTCTCTCAAAGCCATACACATCTTATTATAAGTTGTATTTGCCTGCATAGGTGGCTAATAATAAAAAGCAAGAAATATAAAGAGATATGCTAATTTATGAGAGTGATTGCCTCTAGAGAAGGACAGAAGAGATTTGAGAACGTGAATTGCAATAAACATTTCAAACTGCTTTATTGCCTTTATTAAAATCTAAAGCCAAGAGGAATGTTAACATTAGTTAATTCAGAGCAGTGGATAGATGGTTACTTGTTTTATTATCCTTGCATTTTATTTTTAAGTCATTTCAGAGTCCCCCCAAATTAATAAATATCTAAATTTCTCTCCTTATGATAGTAATTCCATTGAAAGACTGATGGGTTTGTAGAGGCCCAAGTAACTTATGAAATGCTATTAAAAACAACAACAAAAGTTACATGTGTGCTGTGTATGTATGTTGTCTAGGTTCCATCTCTTTCTTTCAAAGGTATTTGAAGAAGATTTTGATGTGAATGGTACTTAATCTCTGTGATGGGCATTTAGTATCTGGAGCTATTGATACTAAATATCCTGCAATTTGCAAGTCTATCCCCACATAATAAATTTGACTGGATCCAAATGCCAATTATCCTTTTGAGAAATATCAGTTTAAGAGTTAAATTCAACTGAGAATAGCAGAAAACCCTACTATTAGTTGTTCAAACACATAAGTACTTTATTTTTCCTTATGTTACAGAAAGTCTGGAGATTGCTGGCATTGTTTCAGTGATGCAAGGATTTTTGCTTTGTTTCTGTTTACCTTTCCTTTATAGTCTCACAGTGGCTTCTGAAGTTTTAGGTATTAGGTCCAGTATCTAAACAGGAAGAAAGAAGGACTGGAGGAAGAAGATATAGTAACATCTATACTTGGAAAGCAATACTTTCCCAGAAATCTTCAGTAGACCTCTACTTAGGTCTCACTGTACATGACCTTCTTGCTGCAAAAAGTTAGTTTTTGGCTTTGTAGCCTTATACTAGAAGAAGAAAAGGAACAGAGGGCTTGGAAAGGGAGATGAGTAAACCAACTCACAGTATTTGCTGCAAAAATGAATAGATTAAATTTTCATAGTAAAATAAAAAATGTGGGAGTATCAAGATTCACTCAGGTAAACAGAAACCACTCTGAAATTTAAAACAGAAGGAATATAAGGCAGAAACTTTGATGGCTAGAAGATCAGAGAAGTAAAATGGGACAGTGAGGCAGCCCAGAGACTGTAGCCTCAGAAAGCCACTACCAACGCAAGACTAGAAAGACAAAGGGAGATAGCAGAATCGTTAGGCTTACTTGGCAGAAGCTGGAATCAGCACACGTCTACTCACTGTGAGCCAAAGCAGGAAAGAGCTACCAATATTAGAGAAAGCTGCAGGGGGAAAGAAACAGTGTGACTTTTCCCTTTCTCCTATTGGTTTCTTCTGTTGCCCAATCCCAGCCAGAAATTAGGTGACTCAGCCTTTGGAGGTCTAATGTGATGTAGAACTGAGAAATAAAAGGGCAAGGAATAAGTAGGAGGGCAAATAGATCCAGGACCAGGTACACTGGATCAAAATACAAAACACACTTCTGTGTAAAGTCAAGAAGGAAGGACAACAGAAGTAAATCAGGCTGGGCCTATAGCTCAGTGGTACAGCACCTGCCTGGCAAGTGCAAGGTCTTGAGTTAAATTCCTGGTTCAAAAAAAGTAAATTTGGAGCAAAAAAAAAAATCTCAGATGATGATATAAAAATGTGCTGACCATTAAATAATGTAAAGACTAGGTTTTCTTCCCTTCCCTTTAAAAAATTGCTAACAGGTCCCATTCATAACAGTTCCAAACCTATTAGAGATACAAAAAGAAATCAACGTAGACCATAATCATAGAGGTTGAATTTAATCCCTTTGATAGATCAAGCCAACAAAAAATGAATACAGATACAATACTCCAGTATGAATACTAGTTCATAATAAAACCTATGAGAACAGCAAAATCTAAAATTAGAGATAGTCACAGCTTTAAGTGCTTTTATTAGTACATAAGAAAAAATGAAAATAAATCGATTCAATTATGGCTTCAATTCAAGAGCACATAAAATGCAATATAACTTTGGGAAAGCAAGAGAAAAAAATCAATGAAAATAAAAACAGAAATCAATACATGTAAAAGAAGTCTGGAATTAATAAATTTACTAAAAGACCATTTTAATAGATTAATAAAAGACAAAACTGTTGGGAGACCTTATAAAGAAAAAAATGAGAAAATTTTTACCAAATACACATAAAATATTTGGAGCATAACACAAGGTCCCACAAAACCATCACTTTTTTTCACTGTAAATTTTTACTTTAGTGTATTAGAAGCTGCTTGTGTATCTCAGTACCTTTCCCTGAAGGATACAGGAAACACTCTTTGTGTTTATCTACTTGGTATGATGAAAAACAAAATGTGTGAACATACACCTAACACTGTATAGGTCTCACCAGGATTTACACCTATACAGTGTTACTTGGTACAGTTTTTACATATGTTTAGCAGAGCATGACAGAGGGCATAATATACCCATACCACTCTAGGATTTTTTTTTTTAAGTTTTCTTTTGATTTTTCTCATAGAAGTACAATGGCACGTGAACTACCAGATTTGCAAGTTTAGGCAGAGGTCAAAAGTGATTTATCAGATTATTCATGCTTGGATGATGAAGATGATCCATTATGGAAAGATACATATTTTCATAACAGGAGAGTGGTGTGGGCAAATAAGAATGAGGATGAAGATGAGGATGAGGATAAGGATGATGTGACTTTGATGTTGGCCATGTAAGCCAAAGTTCCTGTAATAGTGAAATGGGGCAAGAATCAACTTATACAGACATAAGGAATTCAGACTTCCTTGATTCAGATGACAGAGAACAGCAATATGAGTACATATTTGATTAATCAAAATGTTGCAAAATGGTCACACAACCATATTAGAATATTAGAACTATTTCTGAAAATATAGAGAAGTTCTTACAGGGGTGAAAGATATTGGACAGAATGCTAGCACTGCCGATCAATGTTGGAAATTGTAACAGATGAAATGTACCAGATGTAGTGAAATACACAAATGATAAGATATGAGTAAAACATTCTGAATGCGCTAATAGCCGTATTAGAAATACATTTATTATGACACCTCACTAACTAAACTGAAAGTATTCATAGATTTTACTGTACTTAGCAGGGATTTTTCATGGTAATTGCAAGAATGCAAAATACTTATGGAAATTAAATAGGTCAAAATATGGTTTAAAGTTCTTTTTTTTCCCCCGTTCTCTTTTTAGGGAAAGGTCTACAAGGTGTTCAGGGTCTCACTATTAGATCAGACTCATAGTGATTCTCCTGCTTACAGCCTCCCAAGTGCTGGGATTACAGGCGTGTGACACCATGCCTAGTATCAATCGCCATCTCAGTGCACCCTGGGTATGGGGCCAGCACAGCAGGCTTGGGGAGATGAAATAAAGTTCTATGGCTTTTAGATACAAAGACTTATTGTGCTTTCAATATTGAAATTTATCATAAAACTCGGTCATCAGTTGCCTATTTGTATAGTAATAACACAAATGTGTTGTGAACAGACTTGTTGCTCCTATCTCCCAAACTAATCAGAATGTGACTTTTGACAGCTTACCAGTTTCCAATTGATGTTACATTTGCTAATAGAACATAAATTGACCAGCACAAGAACTTTAATCAGGAACAAATCAGAAATTCCAAGTGAAATGTTTCAATTTCCAAACAGAGAATTTTATAGTACAATTTTTAGAATTTAGAAAAATTTACATTGGCTTCATATAGGGAACAAACAAAGAAACAAACAAAAACTGGAACTGCTGATGCTAAAATTATACCATTTTGGAAATATTGATAGGAAAATCCCAGCAAAATGGAAGCCTGAAATGAAAATGTTCTGCAATAAAAACCAAAGGCAGAAAAGATATTGTTAATGAGGTATGCAACAACTATTATGACACTTGAAACACAAAACATTAGCGAATGGTTGTGTTTTACTGAATCCGAAACATATGTGGTGTAAGTAGAGACAAATACAAAGAAAAAAGTGCCCAGTGACATTATAGAAATTTTCATAGTATTGGGACTGGAACACATCAGAGATTACTCACAGCAGTGGAAAAACAAAATGTTTCTGACCAGGAAACTATGCAAAACTATTGTAGACCACGGTGGTGAGCTGACAGGTGAACAGGCTGGCATAGCATTCCAAAGACCTATTATATGACAACAGGAAACCCAAAAAGATGTCAATTATGCCCTGCAAGAAAGGACAGAATATATGGCCTCTATCTTGTACAAAATATAGGGGCTCTTAGTGTATGCAGTACTTGTATACAGAACATGCAAATTTCATGTGTCTGAAGGCAGCTTTGTGTGTGGCATTCGAAACATTATTCTTGTAAATTTCTAGTGGTATTTTCACTGTAGTTCATATAGGTTGTTGTTTCTTATGTTATCCCTTAGGCTTTATAAGGAAGATATGTGTGTATGGAACCTGCTATTATCGTATGTGAAGAATGTCTTAGGTATGATAATTGGAGTAAAGATTATTTGTTTTGGCAGAATGCTATTGGTATTTTCATTGTAGTTCATATAGGACTTTATTTTTGTTCTTCCTTTTTAGATTGTATGTGAAAAAACAGTCAGTGTTTAAAATTGTGATTTTTTAATAAAATGGTAAAATGCAGTATTAATTTTAATGATATTTTTCTTGTTAAGCACTCATTTTTTTAAATAATAAAAATCAAAAAACAAAATAATAAAACTCATAAAATTAATGATTCATTAACAGAAATATTCTAAAGAGTAAGCATGTTATGATATACCCATCTTTATGGGCCTTTCTGAAAAGAAAAGTTGATATAAACAGATAGTCAGACCAAACCCACTTTAAGAGCTATTCGATGTATGAGTTAATACACCTGAAAATCTAAATGATATGTATGATGTACAAAGAAACAAAAAATTCAAAATCAAAAGATACCTTGTAATAGTTCATGAGACCTGGCAGTAAACTCTGTTATGGAGCAAATATTTCTCTTGTATGCCATCTATCACCATCTATTAGTAAGTTGAATTTACTGATCTAGTTCCCCCACTAGAATATAAGCTTCCTGAGAGCTAGCACCTGTCATTTGATTTTGCAACTCCAGTATGTAGTTAAAGGATATACTACGAATGCCAGGGGATATTTGTTGAATATGGATTTTTTTTTTTCCATCTCTTGCTTTCTCTTTCCCTCTGCCCTTGTTTTCTTCTTTTTCTCTTCCTTCTTGTTCCTTTTTAGACTGTATATAAAGAACATTTCATAGAATAATCAATAAGAATAATTCACTCAACTTAGAATAAAGGGTATCTTATTGTCATTCTTTATTTTCTCCCGATGATCTATTCTTTATAGATCCTGTCACTCTGCGAAGGAGGCATGGACATGCAGGCTCTGGTGTGGAGCCACAGAGTTCGTCTATAAGCCATGCTGCTTATCAGGAGCTTCCCTGAGCTGGTGACTCATAGAACGGGCCCAGCAGGCTCTGTTTGTTGCTAGGAAACTGTGTTTCCCTGTGGAACCCAGCACCAGACTTACAGGTTGTCCCTGATAGCTCAGAGGAAATGAAGCACTCTCAGAAAAGGTGGAGGGAAGAAACAAAGAGCTGAAATGAAGAAAGTAATTTTCCTTGCCTAGCTCCAAATGATGTGTGGGGGTTACAGACAAAAATAGTGGAAAGGTATGTTGGCACCATTAGTAGAAACCACTTTGTGCTTGCTAGTTTTGACATTGATAAAATGTGCTTTGAGAATGTGGCCAAAGACATGTCAGTTCTGCAGATGGTTTCAGAGGTGTTTCTGGAATTTTGGCCATGGAAGGGCCTGGGGAAGTGATAGAAGTTTCTCCCTTAGAATCCCTGTCCACATTCTGATTTGCATCCCACTGCTTCGTAGATTTTGCAAGTGAGCTTCTGCACACCTTTGATCCATTGCAAGATGGGGTTGCCCAGTCATACTCACAGAGCAAATGGCAAGAGAGTAATAAGAATTTTAGAGCAGCAGTTCAGGGCCCTACTGTTAGAATTTCTGATTCAAGCGGTATTAGCATGGTATGTGTGAAATCTACATTTCTAATTAGCTTCCCAGGCTATGATACTGATGCTGCCAGCTCAGTGACCAGCACACTCTTGGAATCCCTGCCCTATACTACTAAGTCTTGTGGGAAATTGCAAGAACTTGCCAAATCACTTAACTGATGAAGAAATGTGGTCCAAGGAAGGGCAGTGGGTCACTTAGCTACTGGTGGTGGGCTGAAACCAAGCAAACTGAATTAAACACTGGTATTTTTGCCTACACAAAATGCTCTCTAAGTGCTGCTGCTTTAAAAATTCCCCAGAAGAGTCCAGACGGCTGCCAGCAGGGGTGGCCCTAACCAAGTGAATGCCAAGTTTCTAAATCCAACTTCCATAGCGACAGCTTTGAAATGGAAGCCAGAGATGGTTTGCAAAAGCCTTTGTGTTCTTCTCAGCGTCATCTTTCATATTTCTAAATACTGTAGATGGAAAGGGAAGCCTGTTGAGGAGGAGCAGTCACAGTTAAGCGGGGCTCCGCCGCATTTCCAAAGAGGCAGCTTCCAGTGCCAAGCTGCCAAGCTGCTGCTGGAGTGGGGAGCCGCGCGTCTTTGGATTCAAACCACGGAGCAGCTCCCCCGCCCCGCCCCAGCCTCCGTCTCTGCCAAGATGGCTTCGAAGATATATTTAAAATTTAAAACATACACATTCGTTCCATTTTTGCTTGAATATGGGCTTCATCAGCCATCTCAGCTAATTATAAGCTGTAGGACATAAAAAAAGATAGTCAGCCAACAAACATTTTATCAGCAAGGCCTGGCTAAAGCAAAACTAGGATGAGTACGGACTACGTCTTTGGATCTGCTTATCTCCCCTCAGACTGTCTATGATTCTCCACCACCTCCTACTCTTCTCTGCCCTCTGGATTTCTGCTCCTACAAGACCTGGCTTTCATTCACCTTCAGCTAAACTCAACTAAGCCATGAGATGAAAGAAATGTGGGAGACTGTTGGCCCATAAGTCTATCAATTGTAATGCAAGACTTTGGGAGGTTGGAGCTGGGGATTTGCCTCAGTGGTAGAACACTTGTCTAGCAACCTGGAAGCCCTGGGTTCGGTTTTCGGCACAAAAAACAAACAAACAAACAAAAATCTCCCTAAAAACAATTTTACCAAAAAAATGCAGTAAAATTAAAAAAGACCAAAAACAAACAAGGCAACTGCAGACATTGGGAGATTAAGAACTCTGATTCTTGAAAAACAAACAAACAGTGAAGCTTTAGTGAGGAAATTCGAGGTGTGATAGACATGGGGAGAGGATCAATAAAAGCTAGTACTTCCTCAGAATTCTTCATATTGTATTTCACAGGTGGCCACAATTCATTTCCTGCTAAGGCTAAAGCTTGCCTGTGGATTGATAATACAGGCAGAGGCAGGTGGTTTATGAATCCTCTCTAGTCTTCACAGGAGTTCTGTCCTCACACCACTGTGTGCACTAGGTGGTATTCAGCTACAGCTGGAGGACAATTACTTTTATGGATAGCTAATCATGCTAAGAAAAAGGATCTGGAGATTCCTCCTTTCCACTAGGGGCTTAACTTTATTAACATTGTCTTTGCCCAATGGGGTGAACTCTGTGTGTAATGGCTATTGAGTGAGGACAGGAACACAGGGGTTTTGCTTGTGTTTGCCACTTGGTAGTTTTCAATGTGCTTGATATACATTATCTTTTTTGAATGGCCTCCTAGAAATTTTCATTTCTATTCACTTCTGGAAACACAGAGATTCAAAAATGTCAGCTGGAAAAGACCAGAGCTACAATTGGAATCTACACTTCTTTATTTCTGATTCTAAATGGATCACAATTCACCTACAACCAGTAAATCAGGATGTATCAGAGAGGAGACAGAACTTGGTTGAGTGGGTACCGAGATCCTAGGAGAACTAACTGGAGTATGGAAGTGAATCTGACTATCCAGTGAAAATGTGAAAAAGGGGTACATCATGGTGGCAGCCTTCTTTCTGGCAATACTGCCTGGTGAATGTTAAGATCTGTATTCTGTGTGGTCTGGATCAGTAGGACAAGCAATGTATTACAGTCTGTGACTTTCAGGAAGGCAGGAGATAAAAATGTGGTTTGGGCTGCAAGGAATGAAATATGGTGTTTTTATTTTTAAAAATTAATTAATTAATTAGCAGTGCCCAGGATCTAACTTGGGACCTTGCGCTTGCTAGGCAGGCACTTGGGCCACTGAGCTATCTCCCCATCCCAAGATGGTATTTTTAATGAAGCAGATTTTTCTGGTTATCTATAAGATTCCACTCATGCAGTCAAGATACATTCTCAGAATGTGTGGAGGCTGCTTCCAAATTACATTCTATCTGGGAATGCAAAAACAATTGTGGACACCTAGGAGCACTTGTGTTGACCAAGATCCCCCAGAAATTGTCTGTGTGTTGTGTACTTACTTAGCATTCAGTGTAAGTACTATACAGTGGGCATTTCATTACTATTGTTTTAAAGCACACCTGTCCTGCATTTCAGATGTTCCCAGGAATATCAGCAAGGAGAATTATATTAACCAGCAATATTCTATGCATTTAGTTCCTCTTGGGAAATTAATGCAATGGTTTTGACTAGAGTCAAGGGGAGGGCATTTCAGGTGTGCGCATTAGCAAGTACAAAGGTACTAGAGGGGAATGAATTTAATCTATGGGGAAGAATAAATTCCCCTGCCTTGTCAAAGGGGAGAATTGGGAATAATAACAGGTAAGGCTGAGTAGTCAACTTTAGATTGGGTTACAGTGTCAGGTGTGTCACACTGCAGAGAGATGTCTTGGTTGTGGCCATTTGAGTATCACTGAAGGTCTTTAGTGTCATTGTGGGAAAGATTTTCTGGTAGTGCATGGAGTGGCTTGGAATGGGAAGTAGGAGAACAGACATAAAGATTTTGGAATAATTTCTATAAGCAGTGTAAACGGTAGACCTTGCATAGAAATCCAGATATGGAAGATACTAAGATGAGTCCCTTTTACTTGCCTGTAAGAAATTCAATTGTTTGTTGAACATATTGTTCCTACTGGGATCTTGTGGGTACAAAGGATTTCCTGCTATTCACTTTCTTGTTGAAAAGAACCTCACATTCTTGTTGCTTCTTTTCTCAATGTGGTCTCCTGTTGGTTTAGTAGAGCAGAAGAGCCCTGCTCATTAAGACTGCAGCACATTACAAGTATCGCTTATTTTAAGTAACTGATTTTATAGCATTTCTATGGTGCCAAGTTGATAAATTAGGCACTGTACTATTTTACACAGTCTGGTGTGGCAGATTTAAGGAATTTTAAAAATTAGCAAATCCTGTGGCAAATGGCAACACCTGCTGGCAAATATGATATTACACGCTAACTCTACATAGTAGATAACATAATGGCCCAAAGAAAGATGAACAAAGAGAACAAAATGGTAAGGCTGGAAGGTTCAGGAAAGAAATCTATAGGTTTGGAAAAAATTAATGTGTTCTTGGAAAAGGTGGGAAAAGCAGTGATGGCAAGAAAACCCCCAAATTTAGACAAATAATCCAGAGAACTTCTAAAGATCTAAAGAATGTCTATTACTAGGTGTTTTGAACAACAGAAATGTGACTTCAGACTGTTTCAAACTTCATGGGGATCACATATTTAGAATGACACATTGTAAAGATCTTTGTGCTGCAAAATGTTCTTTTCCAATAGTATTGCAGCCAGCATTTTGAATCTGACAGTTTTTTCCCAATCGTTCTTTGATGGTAATTTTGTATTTAATCTATGCAAGTGTCAATTTTGGGGGAATTGTTTTCCCTATGAAAACCAGTCATATTGGAAATTGGTGCATGGAGGGCATAGGTTACATGTACAGCTCTTGGTCTGGAATTCTCACATTTTATGGGATCAGGTTATCCAGGTCATGGTTCAAGGAACACTCCAGCATTCTTCATCAGGTCAAGTCATGAGTTTTCAGACGGACTGATGTGCAAGAAATTTCTCAAATTTATTTATATCCCATCCAGTTTTTTTCCCTGCAGAAAGCATAACCTTAAGGCAGCATGGTCAGCAAACCATAAAAAGTCAATCATGTGTAAAACTTTATATTAGTCATGGGGATAGATAGAATGGAATATGAGATGTAATTATTACTCTTGAAGATCTGGCTTGGAAGACAAAAGTGGGCACAAACAGTTAATGAATAATAAAAGATCACATGTCAGAAATATAGTATATATTTTTTTTTTTTTGGTGCTGACTGACTGGGTCAGAATCCTGGTTCTTTAGTTCTCCAGCTGGATGGCCCTAGACAAGTTATATAAACTCTCAGT
>NDGN011509912.1:3148-13504 GCA_002564285.1 Tympanoctomys barrerae
AAAAAAAAAAAAAAACACCTCTGAAGAGACTACCTCCACTCATGGAAAATCAACAATATACCTGCATCTCTATTTCTTCATTTATAAAATGATAGCCACGAACAATATTTTACACCCAAAGCCCCTCTAAGTTGGGCTATTCTAAGGTATTTTCTTTCATTTTACTTTTTTGTGGGTTTAGATTTTCGTTCATATACAGATAAAAATGAGTTCCAATCCCTCTCAAAATAGGGAAAATATGAAACAAATCTAGAAGTGAAGCTTTGAACTGAAATAAACATTAGCACTCTTATAAACATGGATGGAAATTCATAACATTAAGTTGGATTTAAGGGACTCCTACAGCACACTGTAATTTATATAGTTACAGTACTTGGCGGTGACAGTGATTCTATGGCCTATTGTTACTACCAAGCAACATATACCAGAATACTCTGTACTAATTGTTTTGACATAAATACTACTCTGTATGCTAACAGATCTGCAGAATAGTAACTGAGAGGTACATTTGTATCCTAGAGTTCATAACAGAAAAGTAAAGAAAGTGTTGCTAAGAAGACTCCAGGATCACTTTACCAATACTGAAAACTACATATATATATTCTTTTTATCAAAAGTAGGATACTTTAAATTTTAGTTCATTACATAAGGGAATGAAGTATTTCTCTATATTAGAAATACTGCTTTGATGAAGTTTTTCTAATGTTTAGTAATTATTTTTGGAATTTAATTGTTATATTTTTATGTTATTTGAGCATGTTAACTTTTAAATTAAATCACTGCAAACTCATTATTAAGTCATTTCTGTTAATTGTCCTGTTGCTTGAAAAATATCACAAACTATTCTAGGTTTAGTGAATTATTTTAATAAGATGATCACAGCAAAGTCCTGAGTTTGATCCTCAGTATGAAAGAAAAAAATACACAGAATTATTCTATTTCAGGATCAGTTATGTTCATATGCTGAACACTTTGCTATAAAAATGAGGCCTGCCGTCAAGCTTTAAAAACTCCCCCTGTTGATTCCGTAGCTGACAAGTGGTTCAACAAACAGTAATTATAAAAATGCTTACGATACATTCCTTAATAAGAATACCATTTATGCTGCTTTTTCATTTATGCTTTCTTAAAGAGCTTTTCTTTCAGCACTTTTTAAAATATGGCTATTATCCATATCGTAATATACATGAATTGTATTATTTGGTGTAATTATTTAGGAAAAAATATAGCCACGGAAGCTAGTGAGAGACTTTATTTTAGCCAGATTTACTTTAAATAACATCCTACTTAGAAACTTGTCAGCATAAAGCCAAAATTTAAAGCTATTTTGTTGCCCCAAAAAGTTTTAACCATATGGATATACTATTAAATAACCTGTCTAATTTTGACTATGAATTTTATAATAGCTAATATTATAGCTATTATAATAGCAGGAATCATTCTGTTATCCCTCAAAAGTCGGTCCCATCAGCAAAAGGTTAAATTTGGCTATGAGTAACAAAAAACCAACTGCAAAGTATTTTAAGCAGACTAGAAATTTTTTCTTACTTGTCAAGTGACAAAGATAACCCAAAGATAACCTAAAGGTCACCAGTTATTTTTTCTTAGCTTGTTAGTATTATGTTTAAGCTCCAGGAAGGAATGAAGTGGGGGTTAAAAGCACCACTGTGCTGAGTCAGGTTCACCTGTACAATTCTGGTTTCCAAGATTACCAACCCAGCAACTTGCACTTTGTTACTGGCAAAAAGATATATATTTAATATCCAAACCAATCCTCAAGGAAAGGTAGGAAAAATTTCAGGGTGGGTGGCAGTTTAGCTGGGACTGTCTGTGTCCATCAGTTTCCTCAAAATACCTTTCAAACTATCCAAATCACCTCTTACAATTCTTAAGCTAATACCAATAGATATTGTTACTCTCTGAAAAATATTTAAAAGAAAAGTATACTAGAAATGTAATAAATGATTTTGTAAAGGGAATCAATTTTAAAAGTTTAACTTTTTATACTACCTAGTGACATTCTGTAAAATGAAGATACAGAATATATTATTTTATGCCTGAACCATGCACTACTTTTTAGAGTGGTGTTCTACAATTCATAGCGTTTTCAGTCTTTTACTTTTGAAATAAATCTCAAACAACTTTGTCACACAAAGTTGCTGCTAGACCCTGCTCACTGAGCAATATCTCAGTTTCCAGAGGCAGCACGACCACTGCGTAAGAGCAAGGGCTCTGGAATCCAAAGTGTCTGGGTTGAAAACGATATTTATTGTCTTAGGCAACTTCTGTATTTTTTCTGCATCTTAAGTTCCTTCAGCTTACAGCAGCAATAATAGTTGTAAAAAATATCATAGATGTTGACAGAATGATCATTCCTAGAGGCCAATGGATGAACAAGCAAAGTGACAGTAGCAAGAAAATTTAGTGTACTACTACATGTAATGGTGAAAACAGATAACAATCATATGCTATTCATTTCAAAAAGAGCTTAAAGAGAGGATTTTGCATGTTCTCATCATAAAGAAATAACAAATATTTAAGGCAATGGCAATGCTTAACCTGATATAAGTGTTTCACAACATATACATGTGTCAGATCTAAAACTTTTATTTTCATGCACCAGCTAAAATTTTTTAAAGGGAAAAAGAAAATATAAACAAATGTAATACAGCACGGTCTAGTATATATATATATATATATATATATATGTATAGCATATATACTTACAGAAACATAAATATATAATATGTATATAGTATTGTTTTGTATGTAAAATATATGAATCAGTATTAAAAATGAGTTACCATGTGTAAAAAATATTAGCATATCATGTGTGACATTATTCTTCTCAGCATTATCTTTTATATCATTTATATATTCTTTAAGCACCTACCATATATCAGACACTGAGCTGAATGCTACACATTTGACATAAACTTTGTCCTGTATAGACCATAAGCATTAAGCATGATTCTTAACCATGTCTCCTTACTACAAAAAGTTAATACTGACTTATTTTCTGCAACCAGACAGAGAAAATAGTAGAGATGAGTTATAAATGTAATGCAGCATAGCCACTTCTTGCTTCCCGAAACACTAGCATCAGTTCATCAAAGACTAATCCAGGGAGGTGGAAAATGGTGAGTAAAAGGAATGGCATGGACTGAGCATGCATGAAGCCCTGGGTTCTATTCCCAGCACACACATATGCACATGTACGCATGCATGTGTGCGCACGCACACACATGCACATGTACGCATGCATGTGCACGCATGCACACACACATGCACACGCACACGCACACACACACACACACACAGAGATCCAGAATACTAACTCGAAAAACATTAATAATTTAAAGTCATCTAGTTCTTTCAAAATTTCTATTCACTGTAAATTATGAACTTGATAAAGATCCATCAATTGTCACATCAAATAATTTTGTAAGTTTTACAGCAAACTTTAAGAACAGTAAAGATAACCTGGTGGCATTAAAAATTTAAACCAAAATAATGTTGCATTGAGTCTTACCATAGAAGCATAGAAATGCAAATTGCTTTCTTTACCGGCAAAAATTTAAGTGCCTTCAAACTATTTTGCCACTCAAAAAAAAAAAACAAAACAAAACAAAACAAAAAAACACCTGGAGATAACATTTATTCATTCAAGAGGCTTCACTAATTATGTAAATATCTATCTTTCCTATATGTAATTTCATTCAAATTTCCTTTCTTTTCCTCAATTAACAACCCTGCCACGTGTTTGGACTTGAAAAGGCCACAGCTTTATACACAATTAATAGTCAAATTCTAACCCAAATTACATGTCATTCTTATCTCTGTGTACACATTGGACTCCTGTATCTTGTTGCCAGCAGGCAGCTAGCACGAGGGAATACATCCTCAATTTGTTTAATGTCTAGGAATAACGATTCACACTTAAAAAAGGAGATTCGATCCGCTGCCAGCTATGTGAACTGAAACTGCCATATCCCACCTTTTTACTTTGTTCAAATAGGTAGTTTAGAAAACGATTCACTATCCTTTTGCAGTAGCTGTTTTCTTGAAGCCTAAGAAGCAATAATGACTTTTGCAAGATTACAGATTTTTTTTCAAGATTACATAAACTTTGTATAGCAAACAAATTTTCTCAACTAGATATTAGTGAACTATGAATTGACATATCAACTCAAAGGAAGAACTATGTGAAACTGGATCAACTCTAGAAAATTAGGGCTATATCATTATTTATATAAGCAAGATTCCCCCACACAGGATTTTCAACAGTAGCAACACAGAAATAAACAATTCCTTGGTTAACAAGTATATGAGACAATCATATCAATAAGGCACGCCCCAATCTTTGAAAGTATAGCATTTTATACCACAGTACCTCAGTAAATACTAGTCATTTATATACTCAAAGCACAAATAAAAATATTTCCAGGGCTGGCCAGATAGCGCAGCAGACCAAAGCACTTGCTTAGGCAGAGTGCAGAAGCGGGGTTCAATCCCATGTGCCCCGCTGGCCCCACCCCCAGGGCGCACTGAGATGGAAACTGAGACTGGGTGTGGTGGTGCATGCCTGTAATCCCAGAGCTTGGGAGGCTGAAAACAGAAGGATCACTACAAGTCCAATCTACATAGTGAGACCCTAAACACTCTGTAGACCCTGTACCAAACACATAAAAAATAAAAATATTTCCATATATTTCCATGTAGATATATCATGATTTAAAGACATGTGAGAAAGCCTATAAAAGAGTCTTCTTAAAATACAAACATCATCCCCAAGACAGCCTTTTAAATAAAGAGATCTGAATGGGTTAATTACCACTGACTCAATACTCTTTACTGGTCTCTAACTGACATTAGAATACTCTCAATTTCTTTAACTGGCATTTGTCTACCTACCTACCCTCCAAACAGCTCTCTATACCCGATGCTCCAACCATATCATAATTCTTTTCAACCAGGCTCACTCTTAATGTGGCCTACTTCTCTAATCTCCCCTGGTTATTCAGGACATTGCTACTCATGCTTCAGTACACATTTAAATGTTATGGCCTCAATGATCCCTTCTTTTAGCCTCCAAACATTCAGTAGGGGCCAGGATATACACTTTCATACCACCTGATGCCCCCCTACCATAGCGTTTACTATGATGCATGGAATTGCTCATCATTTGCCACCACTGCAACCTAAACTCTTTTAGGAAAACGCACATCTGTCTTGCTGATTCTCGGGGTTTTCATATATGAGCATACAAATCAAATGATCTTGATATGATTTCTAAAAACTGGGCTCAGGTGTATCAAGCTAAAGCAGAGCTCACATGCATGATAATGTTCATTTGTATTATAGTCTCTTTCATTATATAAATGATGTGATTATAAACTGATTATAAAATGTTCTGAGAACTCCCTCAAAGTGAAGAAACTGTGACATAGTTAAACATCACATTCAAGCTGACATGCAGGAAAGAGGGTGAATCCAGTCAGAATCTAGATCTCAGGGAAAAATGCAACACCTGTTACTTATTGTGATCTTCCAGAGTTGATTAAACACAGGAAGTCTCAATTTGCTCATCTGTAAAATAGGAGGCATTAATGCCTGTCTCACAGACCTCAGGGGAGGCACTGCTGACATTAAGCTTATAAATGCTCTTAAAAACTGTGATGCATTTCATATTAAAAGGAATTGTTAATATCCATCTTATTAAAACTAATCTCAGCTAAAAATGCTTATGAATAATTTACAAAATTTTGGTTTATATGTGAATTAAAATATACTATTTATAAGTAAATAAAAAATTGTATGGTCAAATGAAATGTAACTGTTAACATTCTAAGACTGTCTCAATACAATCTCAGAAAACCCTGACTAGTCTCATCGCCTGTAAAATGTGCATTAATATTAAATTATGATTTTTTGCTTATTGTACTTCAAAATCCTCATCAGTGATTCAGTTATTTTTCTGAGAACATACACATAATCTTTTTTAAAATAAAAATCTAAGCACATTATTTTAAAAAGGCTTTCAATCTAACACAGTAAACAAGAACACATGATACAATTTCTACATCTCTTATATTTAAATTAGAATTACAAGTAAATCTAACTTATTAGACATACTGTGTTCTCTGTGTTCAAAATAATAGCTTAGAAACTCTGTTAGACTTCAGAAATGGGGCTAAGATTAAAAGAAAATAAATTTTAGATTTGAATTTATCCCAACTCTCAGAAAAAGGTGACCATTTTAAAATGTGACTGAATGATGGAAATGAGTTCTTTTGCCTCGCCCCAAGATAGTCATGATTCTGTTACCTACTCAGGCTATCAAATTTGAATTTCCTCAAATTTCAGTCATAATCCTTCTGAGGCAAAGGAAAAAGATGGGTTTTTTTTCTCTATTCACTAGGGCTATATGATTTTAAAATTACAGGCATTATCATGAGCATATGCTTTTCCCAAAACTCTGAAGGCATGTAACAAATTACTGTAGTGAAGCTTGAACAAGTCTTTTTTAACCCCCACTTTCATATACAAGAAGTATTTGTATCTTGTGCAAAAGGAATGCTATGCAATATTCTGACTTTGAACTGAAGCTCTAAAATATACTGTTCAACTAACAATTTCTTTAGTAATATGAACAGCCACACAGCACATGTTACTTTTAGCTTCTTTATGTACAACAAACTGCATTCAATTGGTGAACAAATACAATGTTTAGTATCATATTTAAAACCACTATTCAAACCTTTTCTTAATGCCATTATCAGTTTTTCTTTTGCAACAATTTTGTGTATAAAAATAAAAGCACTGGATTTTATTAGTGCTGCCCCTTCTTTGTTTTGTACCACTCTGCAAAGCCCTTTTGGGACACTAAGCCTGCATTTACCATAATACGGATTAAACTTTCTTTGTCTCATTGCACAGGGTTTGTTAGCAGGTTAGTCTTTTTACATTTTTCACAGGCTGCCTGCAGCTTACCCTTTAGGCCTCACTCAAAATACTTCTGTGGATTTACAAAAATGCCATCGTGGTCTTGGGGTTAATTGGAAGATAAGTACAGCCTTTAACATAGAGAGTCATTAAACATTTAGCCTTACCACAATCCACTATCCTTGGAAAAGAAAACTTTTACAGACATTTTGGGAATAACAACATAGTTAAAATCATTCAAAAACTTACTACTGCTTGTTTTATTGGCTTGGAAAGATTTCACGCAACTGTTCCAAAAGTGATGTAACAGAACAAAGCAATTTCTCTGGTTGGCCTTCTATGTTGGTGTTAACATGTGTTGATCATGGAAGAAACAAACAGTAAGCAAAAGGGAAATTTTTTGTGTATAGTGAGAAATTTCAAGGAAAAATGCAACCTATAAGGAAGGAGACCATATTTACTTTTGAATAAAAAAAATAATTATGAGATTTTAATTTTGTTGATTTAAATTTTGGCTAAGGAAATCACTTAGTCTACTAGTGTCAAATATAAGGTTTATAAAATTAATGCCTTATTAAAAAACTTAAGCTACTTCTTTAATTTCTAAAATACACACAAATAACAAATACACACATTTAAAGTTACTCATTGTTCTAAGGTTATTTTTATAAATTATGCAAGCAGATTGTTACCCAGATTAACTTTTCCATCCCCTTACCTCCTTCCAACACTATCATTCCCACTCAAAAAGGGAAAAGAAAAAAGAAAATGCGACAAAACACACAGACACTTGAAGTAAAGGATTAGACATATTTGTCCAAGATGCAGATAACAAAAGCAAAAGTGAAGAAAATTGAAAAGACAGCCAAACTTCAGCAACAAAATGGTTAAAGAATCTGAAGCATTGTTACCCTTATTCTAAAAGTCTGCTATATTGTGAGCAGCGCAAACATCAGACAAGTTAAAGATTACTGACCATTATCTCCTTAATTTTCTCCGCTTTCCCTCACATTCCCTCTTGCTATCTGGGCACTATTTTTCTAAAGCTTTATTTCTACTAAGAAGTAAACTTTCCGTAATCCATCTATTATGGGACCCTTAATTGGATTGGGAGCAGGGTGGTGTATAAAATAGCCCCTATTCACTCAAAAGGACTGTAGTTTTAGGGACTTAAAGGAGAAAGGTATTGTGAAAGAAAATCCTCAGGGAATCAAGGATTAAAATATAGCTCTTCTAAATTCATCAACTCCAGGACCAAAATGAATTGCTTCCTTAAATAGCTATACCTTTCTAAATAAGTGATACAGCAAAACTGAAAATTAAAATTTTACTTTAAGCAAACAAATACATTTACATTAATAATTTGGGGCTTTATAAACAGCTTATATTTTGGTATTCTTAACTCATACCAGTAAGTAGAATGTCCTAAACAGTTATTTATATTCTCCCTATCCTAAACACAGTTTTTATATGAAATGGATAATAAGAAAAATATATGCTTTACTCAATTCCAGTACATGTTCATCGATGCTCTGCAGTCTTGAGAAATAAGCATTATCATAATAGAAGGGTTTTTTTTTTTCCCAAAGCAAAAGTACATTGAGTTCTTCTAAAAAGGTGTCAGTATACGGTAATCAATAGTCCCTCTGCTCTCCTCAAGCTATCTGTGTTCTATTTCTGTCATAAACACCACCTCCTGGCCACCAACTGTCCCATCAGGCTGCAGTGTTTCTACCCTCTGCTATAGTGCACATCCAGACTGACGAGCTGTCTTTAGAATGAGATGGGGAACCAGCTTGTGTATGGTCATTCTCCAAAGGGACTAAAGATAAAATCTCCTAATTCAACAGCAAAAGAAAAAAGAAACCAACAATAATATTTTATCTTTTAAACATCTACACACTATCACAATGGGAAACTGGAAGAAAAATGTTAAGAGTGATCAAGAGTCTAATTAGCCCTTACTCTACGGAGCTTACTAAGAAAATAAAATATACTACTATGAGTGGCTCAGTGGTATTCAGAGGTTTTTAAGGAATTTAGTTAGCTTTAAGAAAGCTCTTACAAAGTATACCCTCTGTTTGGGAATCTTTATCAAAGTATAATGACAGCAACTACATTTACTGATCCTTCAGCAATTGTCTGGTATCGTAGAACTACTACATGAACTGTGTGAGTTAGATACTATTATCTGTTTTTTTCATAAATGAGGAAAATAAGCCCTTAAAACTTCAATTAAATAGTCTAGTTTGGAAGCTCCAAAGAAAAAAATCACTACAAAAGCGTTTCACCACTGTAAATGTGCTACTTGAGAAAACTGGTCAACTTTGCACAAATCAATTCACCAAAATTATGGTGCTGCCTAAATTTTAAAGCTAACCTATTTACCAATTATATATATGTAAACACTCTTCTTGCATACACTAAATATATATGACTATATTCTTCTAATGAGCAGAATCTGAAATATGTTCAATAATTATATTCCTGTTAGCAACATCTTAAGTAGGAAAGTTTTTTTTAAACTAAGTTCATAGGGTGGCTCCATCCTATTACAAAAATAGCTAGAATTTAATATTTTAATATGTTTTAACTTACAGTGATGCTTAAGTCATTTCAAAGAATTTTTTCCAAATATTTTTATCACATTAAAGGTCATTCTACCACTTTTGCCTCTTTAGAAAGTACTGTATTGGCTGAGTAATGTTTTAATGACTTTTCAAAATGTGTGAAGTTTTAATTGGTCAATATTCATTTTATTTTGATAACAACAAGGAGCACTCATTTGTCTGCCCCAGACTTTCACTGCTGAAACTGAGAAAATCTTTTTGGGAACAGAGATGGAAAAGTTAGTACTCATTCCAGGGAGAGTCTGCCCTCTGAGAGAATTAGAGTAGGACTTAATGGGCAGGATCAGAGAAAGAACCCAGGAACTCAAGTGATCTTGACAATCCTGGGAGGTTGGATCAGGCTCTCTCAAACCAGCCACACTGTAGACAGGATGGACATGCAAATGGACAGGGATAATTGCAGGACAATAGAGAATTTCTTTAGAGCAAATTTAGCTAAATTCTTAGCAGAATGACAAACACATTAATATGGGGTTAATAAATATGTATAGAATGAGTATATAAAAATTTACATAAACTGTGAAGTTTAACTTTTCAAAAATAATGTTTAATTGATCAGCTAAAAGTATTTTACGTATATAATACAAGATGACTTATGTTTGCTTTACTCTGAAGTAGCTGATTTGTTCTTATAGAGCAAAGTGATTTCATTCTGAAAGAGTATTGGCTTTTACTTTAAAAAGGAGCTTCTATGCAGACAGAAGCAGAAAAAAGATTCAGAAAAAAAGAGAATCTAAACCAACTGTAAAATGTTTTCAAATATGTTTATGATATAAAAGAA
>NDGN011509927.1:659-10910 GCA_002564285.1 Tympanoctomys barrerae
TTGAACTCAGGCCCTTGCGCTTGCCAGGGAAGTGCTTATTCCACTGAGCCATCTCCCTGGCTCTACATTATTCTTTCAACATTTTTTTTTTTTTGAAATCTTTTGATTTGAAACATTTGTATGCTCGGAAAAAGAGGGTAATAGTGGCAAGCACTGGTCAGGAGGTATCAGATGTGTCTGCTAGTTAGTGTTATCTATCAACGGTTGGGACACACATTAAAGGCCTCAGTGTAGTGACCTATTCACCACCACAATTCTCTGTGACAGGTGATGTCACTCCATTGTATGGCGCAGGGACCTGAGGCTCATAGAGGAGTAGCAACTTGTCCAAGTTCACCAAGCTTGCAGGACAGGAATCTGAGACCCAGGGAGAGGAGCATCCTGAGGAGGCTATTGCCAAGACAGCTACGGCAGGGGTAGGCTCTCCTCCATTATTTTCTTGCCCACTGGGCCTCCATTTAAACAAAGACTTCTGCCTATTCTACTGGGCTTATTCCAAAGAGAAAAAAAAAATTATTTCCCCATAATCCTTTGAAAAAGATAGGCATCGAGCTTCCTGTCCTCCGGCCTCTCCGCAGACCTTTTATTCTCAGCGGTGCCTGTTCTTTGTGGTTACTGGGTCACAACTTTATCAGATTCCAGAGATGTGAAACCCAGGCGGGCAGCAGGGGCTCCAGACCAAAGAAGGCGCTCCCATTCATGAGCAGAGGGACAGTGACTCTTTGTCTGTCCCCAGCTGCTCGCTTCCCTTCTATTCACTGCATCCACAGGCACAGTTAGCCAGCCGCGCTCTGCGCACCAGAGGCTAGGACTCATTATGCGATCTTTGGCAATCAATTTAGATGGTGGTGGTTGTCATTTAAAATCAAATTGAACAGAACAAAAAATAATGATGAGAGCGTGCTCCTGAAAAAGGTATTCTTTTGTGAGTACACACACACAGAGGTATGCCTCGATACGTGTGCTCCGGGTGATCATGCAAACTTCAGTTCTTATTTGAGTCACAGTCAAAAGCTACTGGTGTAAGACGGATTGGCAAGTGCCTGTTTCTGTGAACAAGTCTGCTGGAGCCCAGCCATATGGACTTGTGCATGGATTGTCTTTGCTGCTTGCAAATTCAGTAGCAGAGTTGAGTAGCTGCCATGCTATGCACGGCCTGTAAAACCGAAACTATCTGCTATTTGACCCTTTCCACAAAAATGTGTTGTCCCCTTGTGGTCTAGGATACTGAGGGGAAATTGCAATTTTAAAGTCCAACATACTCCTACTGGATATAATCTCCTGAATTTCTATCTCTAGGTTTTCTCCCCCAGTAATCATCTGGGCTGTCCTTCTCACCCATGGACTCCTGGAAGTGCATGTCTATCCACAGACACACACAACCGAAGCAGGGATTGCTCACGAAGGAGGAGGACCAGTAGCAGGGTCCTCCAGCATCGTGCCGACAGGATGACCACTCCATCCTAGGAAAATATTTTGATGTTTAACCTCATTGCACTCAACCAGACGTCTCCTTGCATAAGTTTTCAACTGAAACATTTCAATCCTGCATTCATCTTGGGGGCCATGTGTCTCATCCAAGTTAAATATTTCCAGAAAATAAATGTCTAGACACAGTCTCATATAAATTAAGCACCCAGTTTTCAAAAGATTCTTAGCAGACCTCCTTTTTGTTGTGTTGCTGAGTCGGATTTTACAACTGGGAAACGCGCTAGGCAGCCTGATGTACCTAAGTTGGCCCTGCTGTGGGGGGCTCATCAGGACTGCTGGACCAACAGCGGACAGTGCATGACGCACGCACATTCGCGTGCGTGTGTGCGTTCTGCGCAAGATGCACATGTTAGAAGGGGACCCAAGGCACATGTTACAGAGGACAGCTCCACGTCCCTCGTGAGGACGCTTCTGAGCGTTTTGGATGAGAAGCCCAGGAATGTTTCGAGCTGCCTTTGCGAGGCTTCCATGTTGGTTAAGAGAACGTGGTTGCCATGAGCTTAAGACCATATGGAGGAAGGATGTGAGATACGATTCACTTGTAGCTCCTCTATGGTTCTTTTTGTTTGTTTGTTTTCTCTGAAGTTTTTCAAATATGGTTTAATTCAACTCTGTGCTTTTGATGTTTATATTTTTCTTGTTATACACATCTCAGTCACTGGGACATAGACATACATTACAGACTTTTTCCATAAAAATGAAATTTTTAAGAAAAATAAAACTTAAAAGAAAAATCTAAACATTTTTAAAGGCACTTTCATTATGTTTTTACAAACTATCCTTATAGTTTATATAAATGTTATAACTACAAATATTGACATGAAATTGATATTCATGTAAATATAATTATAAATGTTATAAATTAACGTTACATATTTATATTTTTTGGCAATATAAAACTATTTATATAGGTGGGACTATTATATCTCATATAAATATATCTGTATTTTACATGTATAGTAGTATATATTAGATATAAGTACAGAACTCTAAAATCAAGCAATTACAAAATTTTGTAATATTTTATAAATATTTTCATATATATTTAAGCTACATTTACAATAAATAATAATTTCATGGGTGAGTTTATAATGAATATGTAGAACTATTTGAAATTCTATGGAGAGTCATATAGAGAGGTAATTTAAGAAGTCATATTTTCCCTTTCTGGAGTTTTGCAAAATCACCTCTTTCTCCTCTCTCCCTTTTTCCTCTCCTCTCCCCTCCCTTCCCCCACTTACCTTTTTTTTTAGGGGAAAAAGTAGGGAGAGGATTTAGGAAGTAATAAAGAGAAAGAGATTTTATATTTCACTGAGATACTTATAAAGCCCTCTTAACCAAAATCTTTCATATAAAAACATTTCTGGAGGTGCCGTGATTTCAATGATGGTAGTAGATGTCTTCGTGGAGGTCAAGTAGGTACCAGGCACCAGGTGAGCTTCCTGGAACAGAAGAAGCGGGGTCCGTGCGCACACGGTCGGGTGATGCAGGAAGAGTGAGATGAGGACGAGACCTGGAACATCACCTTATGAGCTGGACAGTGTCACACACTGGGTTATCAGCAGCACAACGGTGGCAGGTAGGACATGGGAAGGCATGTGCACTATCACCTGGGCTATCTGGGTGATGTTTGAGTTGAGGCCTACCCGGCCTTGTAAAACCCATTGGAAGAATGTTCAAGGCAGAGGGACGAGCTGGTGATAAGTCCTGAGGAGGGACTCTGAAAATAATTCACTGTAGTCACGTCCTAGTCTCATGAACTCTGGAACATGATTTGTGAGAGTTGGCCTGAGGGAACTTGTCCCTTTGGAGTCTCACGGGAGAAGAGATCTGAGGTGGCCTGGGGGTGGAATGAAGCCTGTTTGCTGAGTGGTTGCTGTGACCTCCACAGTGAGTGGCCGACACAATGACCCATCCTAGAGTCTTTGTGAGAGGCTGTATTTTCCAGCGATGGCCATGGTACTGTTTCCTACCTTGCATGCCCTTCCTTTGTATGGTCTTCACACATTCCATTGCATTTGAGGGACTGCAGTTGCCTTCCCTTGAGTCTGAATCTGCTTATGACTCCAAGGCCAGGTCATCAACGTGGCCTCCGCCTGGTTCTGGTGGGAAGGTAGTGCATGGCACCTGGCCACCATGTGTCCAGGGAGCATGGGCAGCAGTAGGGAGTGGCTCTGGGCATGTGCTCTCCTCCATAGTCTCAGCAGGGGTCTCACCATGGAGAGCATCAGTCCCAGCCATGGGACACAGAGACTCTGTGGGACTCAGGCTTCCATCTTCCAAGTCACCCTAGTCTTTGAGGTCTCCAGCGGGGGCCCAGATGCTCTACAGCAGAGACACATTGTCCCCTCTCTACCCTTCTCCAGTTCTCAGTCCCAGAATTGATGAGCATGTTGGGAATATCGACTTGTGGATGGCTTATTTCACAGCAGCAGACAACTGCTGTGTGCCTTTACTTTCAGGGGCAAGCACTGACAACCTCTTCAAGCAAGAGAGGATGCTGCTCAGCTCTGGGCCAAATAAGGTGGGCATTCTGGAGCCCACATCCATTGCCACCAAGGTGGATGGGCAGCCTGGAGCCTCCAGACTGGCCCCAAAGAGTGCTTCCCCTCAGCACAGTCCTCGCTGTAGATGACGGCCAGCACCAGTATGCCTGTGTTTCTGTTTGCCACTGTTTGACAGTAGTCCTGAAGGCCTCGACTCAAAGTATTTCTTCTTGTGGCTCAATGCCTCCATGCAAATGCAGCTTCTCCGCTGGGAAGTGTCTCTGTGAACCTTTCAAGTTTCCAGTATAGAATTTAATGCAAGGGCTGGCTAGATAACTCAGCAGATTAAAGAGCCTGTTCAGGCAGACACAAGGACGGGGGTTCAATCCCCATGCTGTGCTGGCCCTGCTTCCAGGGTGCGCTGAGCAAGTGATTGAGACTGGGTGTGGTGGTGCGCATCTATAATTCCAGTGCCTGGGAGGTTGAAAACAGGAGGATCACTCTGAGTCTGACCCTGTACTAGATACATTTAAAAAAAGAAATTAATGCAAAGCCTTGGCAAATGTCCCGTCTCATTCACATTCTTACTGAACAACTTGCTAGATCATGAACACATCACCTAACATTCTAAGCTTCAAGTTCCTCATTGTAAAATAGGGATGATGATTAAATAGTCCACATTCCATGGCAATATTGTGAGAACTAGTAAGTTAATGTATAGAAACATTTACAGCAGTATCTAGCTTACAGGATATATATATATATATATATATATATATGTACACACATATATATATATATATATTCTGTGCACATATATACAGAGGTATATGTATAATATATGCATAAATTACATATGTATGCATAGGCATTAGATATGCATTGGTATATATATTTTTTCCTTGATGCTTTCGCTGCTGTTGAGATTGCATTAGCCGTATCATTGCCATGTGGTGATTTATATTCTTATCCATTCTCCCCATCCCCAGCTCCCCAGCATACAGTTTGATGTGGGTGAAGTGGAACCTACACAGGGAAGTCTTGTCCTTCAGCCAGTGTGATGCTCCGCCTCCTCTCGGGCAGGGCACCAGCCTTGCTTACCTTGGTATCCTCAGAATCCAGCACAGGCTTGTTTGCTATAAGAGCCCTAGAAACATGTTTGAATTACCACATGGCTAATGGGACCATCTGAGACATGATGAGGAGGTACGCCTCCCACTGCAATGTTCGAAATCAGTTTCTTCTTCCCTGAGCTCTCCGACTGTTCCTGATCTCAAGTGACAGAAGATCGGAGACAAGTCCCAGGGATCTGATGTGTCAGCTTTCAGGAGGGAACCAAAGTCGGAGAAATTTGAGTCGGCCATTCGACACAAAGGGAGAGCAAAAGCAGAGACAGCTTTTACTGTCTTGTGATATCATTTTGCATCTGTTTATATGGGTGAAAATGGCTTACCAGTGGTCCAGGGAATTTGGCAAAAAGAAAAACCACCTCACTCACTGCATACTGTGAGGATGTAAATGGCTCCAGGAAATGATTAGGGTGCTGAGGTAATTTCCCCAGATGGGCTAGCAAATCTCATTTGTCATCAATTTTAAGACACGGGTAAAGAAACTGGAAAAAGCTGGGATTTGGGCAGCTCCGCGAATGAGGGGCAAATGGACACCATACTTACCACACCCATCTCAGCAGGAACCACGGAAACACGACATTGGCCAGGCCAGGTTATGATGTTAAGCTACTTACACATGGAATAGAGAGAGGAAGGCTTCGCCCGGTGGAGCGCAGAGCAGCGGTGACACAGCAGAGATTCACGTTCATTCTAGTGTTTCCTTCAGCCACCCTCTCTCCCAGGCAATGCGGAGGACACCGAGCTCGGTGCAACCTCTGGCCTCAAGAAATTCATCACCGAATTGGAGAGACTGCGTGTAAGCGGAAGCTGCGGCAGTGGAGTAGCCCGGATGTAACCTGCCCGCGGGGATAGTAACCACCAGAGTGGGAAGTGTGCTTCCTTATGACACTCTCCATGAATGCTTGCCAGGTGACTTTCTTGCAAACCTATTATTTCCTTGTTCTAATTCTTTTTCATAAAGATAATTGTTCTGGACCAAATGAATGTATATCCCCAAAATTCATGTTAAAACTTTAGTCTCTGGTTTGACCATATTTGGAAGTGAGACATCTGGGAGCTGATTAAGGCGGTGACGCCCTGCCATGGGGTTAGCGTCCCTAGGAGATCTGAGCACTCCTACCACTCTCTTCTCACCTCTCCATGATGTGGGGACACAGTGACAAGGTGAATGAGAGAGAGAGGGTCCTCTGCAGACCCCAACTATACTCGTATCTTGATTCAAACTCCTGGGCTCCAGAACTGCGAGAAATACATTTCGCCACCCAGGTTTTGGTATTTCTTAGAGCATCACAAGCTAAGATTATAATTTAAAAGAAGGGAGATAGCTAACAGTGAGGACTTACAGTGTGCTAAGCTGTGTCTAAATGTTGTTTTTACACACACACACACACACACACACACCCCATCAGGTGCCTACTGCTTATAGGAAAGACCTCCATTTTCTTAACACACTGAGGCACCCCAGGGTGCATCCCAACCTTTGTCTTCTGGTTCCACTTTCAGCCACACCCTCCTGAATGTCAGCTGCATCAGCTGCCCCAAGAAGCCTGGGCCTCGGGGTCGCTGAGGTCTGCCTTCTAGGCTCCATGGACTGGCCACCAACCCCTGGAAGCTCCTCTGGCTCCCTGGGACCGAATTCACAGCCCTGCCTCTGCTTATGCTTCCCTGAGGCCCAAATGCTCTTCAGCTGGTGGTTACCCACTGATCTTTCAAAGCCTTTGCCAACTCACCAGCAAGAACTGAGCCTGTCCTCCTAAACATGTCTCTTGTTCTCTGATACTGCAATTGAGCCCTCGAGGGAGGGCAGAGGCTGGGTCTGCACCTCTGAATCCTCCACCCTGCGCAAATGCCTGGGAAACAAAAGGAGGAATGAGTCTATCACACCGCGTTGCCGTAAAGCTGCCTGTGTTATCTGCACACCACTGCTTATTGCGAGCCCTTTAAAGGACAGGCTTCTTCTTACCTTTTTTGTCTTGTATTCTTCCAATCTTTCTCTCTTCAGCATTGCTGTCACACTAAGAGACAATGTATGGTAGATAGGTGACTCCAAAAACCCTGCTGGTTGCATTTCTTTTATGTTTAAACTTTGTGTTTAGTGTAGTGTCTCAATTCAGTCTATGGTGGAACTAAAAGAACACCATAAAAGAAGTTCTAAGCTCTGGGTTTGGAATCCAGAATCTTTACCATGACCTTGGTCAACCACTTACTCAATTTGCATCTGTTTTCTTGGAATGATTTGCCAGTGTGCTAATAATATCTAACACACAAGATAGTTTTGAAGGTTACATAAAACTTAAAATGCTTGGCACTTGAAGGTGCTCAACGGATGTTAATTTCCTTTCTCACAGTTAGTGTCATAATATAACTTCAACTAGATTAGTTCCTATAAAACAAAATTGGGTGCGTCTTTGAGCCTTACAGACGCAGACTGGGTTGTGTCCTTTAGGCATCTGGATGTCAAATGATGCCCTTGAAACCCGACCCTGGGCTCTGCCAGGAAGATATTAGCCTCCTCCCAACTCATGCTATTTTGGGATTTGATGGCTTTGGAAAGAAGATAACAGCTGACTTTTATGCAGATAGAGAATTGCTGTGTGCTCTGGGAGAAGGAGCCAAACCTCAGCTTATGCCATTTGGAAAGAACTCAGCACACTCTGAGCTCGGGCATTCAAAAGCTATTATTTTTATGCCAACATAAAAGTTTATTCAGGAAGTTGCAAAAGAAAAAAAAAAATATCTCGTAGCGCTGAGCTCCGAGGGAATTGGAAAGTTCTCAGTCTTGCCGCTCGTCTACATTCAAGAGTCTTGACGATGTGAAGAAGGGTCTGTTTGTCAGAAGTACCTCAAGTAACTTCAAATTTCCCATGACTCTGAACAGCAAAGATAAAGTCTGTGCCTATGATCTAGCGGACTGCAAAGGTGGTTGTGGACCATGTCGTTTTCACTCAGGAATCCTGGCAAAGGAGCTTCTCGAGGTCACGGTGGCATGGGTTGTGGCTGCTCACATACTTCTGCTCTTAGTAACAGATGTCATAGCTGCACGCTGTTGTCCAAGCAAGCGTTTGACCTTGGCAACTTCATGGAATGGAGAGGTAAAACCGTACCATCAATGCTAAAATAAATAAATAAATAAATAGCACTAGAAATATCAATGAAGCACAATAGGAAAGAAGGAATAGATTTAAGAGCTGTTGGGAAATTAACAGAGTTTGTGTACTGATGGGATATGGGATCAGAAGGAAAGGGAAAGTCCAGGGTGATGCTTTGGTTTTGGGTTTCACATTTGATGATGGGGCCAAGATGGTGCCATTTGCTGAAAGCAATGTGCTCAGTTTATGGCACGTACATTTGCTCTGCTGGGAGGAGAGTTAAATAGGCAGTTGATTGACTGGGTCTGGACCTTAGGAAAATGACACAAAGTAGCCATAATGAATTGTTCATTATCAACTCAAAGTGGTTGAAGCTAAAGGAAATTGGATAGAGTAAAAACAACCAGAAAGGCATGCCCGTATTGTATGCTGGTGAGGATATTAACCAACTAGGTTGTTTATGCAAAGATGGTAAGTGAAAATGATGCAATTATTTTTAAAAATAATTTCCAGTTACTTTGTAAAGATGTGCAAACCCTCTTACCAAGAAATGCGAGGTCTGGATCAATAGCCTAGAAAAATTCAGAGAGAGAGAGAGAGGAAAAAAAAGGGAAACAACCCAGCTATCCATCAACAATAGACTAAATCAACTGTGGAACATTCATGCAATGGAATGATACAGTAATAAAAAATAATGAAGCAGGGCTTCAGAAACAACATGGATGAGCCTCAAGAACATAATTCTGAGTGGAAAAAGAAAGTCACAGAAGAGAACATCCATACGATGCATTTTATAGGAAGCTCAAATGCTTATAAAACTAAACACATGTGGTTACACTGAAAAAATATATGTGGAAATGATAAACACACAAATCAGAACAGTGGTTGTCTCTGTCGGGGAAGGGTAGGGTAGGATCCCAATAGTATGTCTAAGGGGGTTGAAAAATAATTGCAACTATGTTTATCTTCAAAAGGCTTGGAGGAAAGCAGTCTAATCTAAGTTGTACTTATTTCATTTTGTTTATCTATATCATAAATATTCTCTGCTTGGACTCAATATGTTTTAATATTTCATTTTAAAGTGTTACTGTAAAATGGAAAAGCAAACAAAATAAAACAAAGGAGTCTTGGACATGCACCACAATGAACTTTCAAGAATGTTAGAGTCAAGAAGACTTAAATGAAAACACTTAATGGCCAGAGACAGCCAGGAGAGAATAAAGTTGTGGAAGGAAGAAAAAAGGTAATGAACATGGCTATCATATTAGGAAATATTTTGTGCATGCCAAGCATTTGTCTAGCATATTATGAATATAGTTCACTTCATCTTCTATCCTTGTTATGAGGGAGATGTTATTATGTTCTTTTCACCTCTGAGAAAAGGAAACTAAAGAAGCCAATTAATTAGGCCACAGTCTTACATTGGGGTAAGACTTATGTAAATGGTAGAACTTGGATTATAACAAGTCTACTTGGACCAAACACATGTGTGGTTTTAACCATACATGTGTTCTTTCCCCTCCAAGCATATGAAGATCTTGTGGTTGAGGGGAATCGAGAATATTAAATATTGCCCAGTGATAAGATGGATTTTATAATGAGGAATTACTGCAAATTCTTTCTCTAGGGCCAGCAGTGACACTGCAATGAGTGAAGGTCAAATTCTGTTAGATGAGAGCTCAGATTAGAAGTGAGGAGATGAAAATGGAGGCGATGAAAGTAGAGGTGATGCTTTATAAGAGAAAAATAACCCTAGGCAAGGGCCACCTTCCACTGGTGATAATGAGAGATTTGGCTAAGCAAGAAACTTGTAAAGCAGGCCATGGAATGACAAACATGATCTTATTCAGGAGAGCAAGAAACAGAGACATACTGGAAAGAGGGTCAGGGATTAAAGGTACACAATAGAGGATGTTTTCCTTCAGCCAGGACAAAAACAGCCTCTTCATAAACAAACAATAGGACAAGTCATAAAGAATTGTTTTCCAGGGGCCGGGGAGACGGCTCAGTGGAATAAGCACTTCCCTGGCAAGCACAAGGGCCTGCGTTCAATCC
>NDGN011509929.1:1506-11692 GCA_002564285.1 Tympanoctomys barrerae
AACCTGTACTGTAACATCATGTAACTCAATTGTGTCCCAAATTTTCTGATCATGGAGATTATGAGGCCACAGAGGAAAGTCATCAGTGATGTAGAATGTGCTTAAGGAGAATCAAATGGAAAGAAAACATTTTTTCAGTCTTTCACAGAAAGCAAATTGGTCAAGCAATGGCCATAACTCAGCCACATAGCTGACACTGAGAAAGGATCTACAAACTGCGCTACAGGGTTTTAGGATAAATCCTGAGGAGATTTGACTGATCTTATTAGATACAAAAGTTACATTTCTTGTATGTAGGTCTTGCTTTATCTTCGTCTTAACCACGTAGCATAAGAGTATAAAAACGAGGTATAAAAAATAAAGCCATATTAATATGCCGAGCTGTAAAAGACTCAAGTCAACAACATCTGACATTGCCGTTCATGTGGATAATTCATTACTAATATGGACCACAGGACCATATTGAATTATTTTGCTGAATTTATGTACTTACAGTATTTAAATGACAATGGAATATCCATCCCTGACAAAACTAAAAAATAAGGGTGATACAAATGAATGAACATTTTGTATCTGTATATACAAAATAGGTAGGGTAGACATACAGCTACTTTCTCTTAACTCAATGAGAAGAATGATTTGCACTAGTAGTGTTTGGACAGGATATCATGTCTGCATCTTGTATTATGAATAACCACCATGAAGACAATAATATGCAATGTATTAATTTTTGAAACTGTCCTACTAATCAGCTTTGAAACTGTTTCATTGCTATTTGTTTCTCAATAATGTTAATAAAATTAATAAAACAAAAATAAACAACAACAACAAAAAACCATAAAGCCCCTGCTTAGGCAGACTCAATGGCCACTTGGATCCTGAGCGTGCTGTGCTGGCCCTGCTCCAGAGCATGCTGAAACAGCAATTGGGACTGGTGGCATAAGTCTGTAATCTCAGCTTTTGTGAGGCTGAACTCAAGTGGATCACTATAAATCCAATCTACGTAGTATGCCTCTGCAGACCCTGTACTAAAACACAGAAAATAAAATAAAAAGAAAAATGAAAACATTCTGCCTGAACTCCTCACTCACTGCAATTGAGAAATCTCTGGGGAGTTCATACCTATCTATAGAATTTAATATTATATCTTAGAATTAAGATAATCATATTCACATGACAAAATATTGGAAGAGCCTGAGCTTTTAATGGGTATTTTAATAGAAGAATGGAGTGTCAAAACATCTTAAAAGCTCTTTCATTAAATTCTTGATGAATGGATGCCCATTTCCAAGAAAATTTTCACCTTTCATGATTTAATTATCTCCAGTATTGAGAAACTCACTACTTTCCATGTTACTGTGTGTGCATGTGTGTGTGTGTGTGCACGTGTGTGTGTGTGTGTGTGTGTGTGTGAGTTTGGTATTTCTATTGTAGAGTTTTATTCTACATCAAGATAAAATATTCCTTAAGAGCAATAAGCCATATTCTATTAACAAGTAGTGTCCAAATTCCAATGGTTTAATACATTGTTTTCTTTTGTTTACTCAAAAATTTCTCTATATCTTAGTTACTATCTCCTTGTTAAGGAAAAAATACCTGACACCCATGACCTAAGGAGGAAATGTTTATTTTGGTTCACAGGTTTTAGAAGGTTCAGTTCATACTGTGCTGGATTTCAGCTAAGGAGGCATACCAGAAAGGGCATGACAGAGAAGAAAGAGCTCATGGCCTGGCAGGAAGAAGAGAGAGCTCAATCAAGGAGTAGGAAGAACGATCCTTCCAGGTCTCACTCATATGACTCACCACTTTCCACTGCCCTTCCTCTTCAAATGTACCCAGCTATAAACACATCAGTGGAATAATCAAGTATGATATCATGATACAGTGATCTCGCAAAAGCTCCATGTTTGAGTACATGTGGCTTTGGGGGTGGGGAAAGCATCTTGATATAAAACAAAACACTGCACATTTATGTTGGAACTAGCCATGAATTTTTTATGGCGGCTTATCTCCATGTAAAGATTCAGTAGTCATACAATACCCAGTCTTCAACAATTACTAAGATAGAAGGTCATGTATCAGTTCTTAAGTATTTCAACTCAGAAGTGCTACAGATTACTTCTATTATTAGAACTATCCACATAATTCTAATTCATTACAAGATATCTGGGAAACTGGAGTGGCATAAGGATATTCAGTGATCAGTTATTTAAATAAAAGAGAATGGTAAACAAACTTGATGGTTGTATCACAACTTGACCTTGTCACCAAAATATCATCTTGTTCTATTTAACTACTCAGAGGACATAGTTGCCTCTTCCTTATGGGGAAGTCACATGGCCTGGCAGGAAGAAGTTCAACATTCAGGTTCTCTGCATTACATGACATTGTAACCTCTATGTCATAACTAACCATGAGCCATTTTGTTACCTACAACTAAAAGTGAGAATGAGTATTGGGAGGAATGCCCTGCTTGTGGACTACAAATCTTTTCATCCTTTTTCCTGCCCATGGGATGTTGGAGAGTCAAGTTTTCATCCTTAGGAGGTCATAAGTTTAGTTTAGTCCAGTATATTTAATTTGATTAATATACAATTCTTAAAATGGCTTATATTTCTTTTATTTGCTTCTAGCCATCTAAATATGGCATCATTCATTCCATATTTTCTTTCAAGATTTTCTCAAATGCTTATTTCATTATAAGCTTACATCAAGGAAACAGTTTTTTAACTTAATGAGAGTCACAAACTTCAGATGAGGAATTGACATTTTATTGATATCTTTTTTTTGTGGCCCACTCAGCATGCCCTGAGGGCTGGCACAGTATGTGGTGTCAGAGATCCAACTACTGTTCTTGCACCTGCTTAAGCCTGCCTAAGTAGGTGCTTTAGACCCCTAAGCTATCATGTAGGCCCCTTAACTGGCATCTTTTAAAGAACTTCCTTTTGTTTTCCATTGGCACATTGTTTAGTGATTGGCAGGAGTAAATCTAAGATCTCATTCAGTCTTGATGTTATTTATTTTTTGTAAGTGACAGCCAGGACAGTGGTACTTCCTACCTGCCACAGATAGAGAGAAGTACCTTGTTTCACATATATTAGTGTGAGACTTACGATGTAAGGGGTAACTCTCTGAGCCTGGCAAATGGTAAATATTTTCCATATTCCTATACCTTTAAGGTGGTTTTTCCAACTACCTAAAAAGCTAAAAGAAATATTGAACTCTGAAGAGAACATGAGTATTGGAAAGAAAAGATGAATCAGAGACATTTAAAGGAAGGTTCAGTAGTGAGTAATGAGTGATCTTAATGATAGTACAGATTAACAAAGAAAATTATAGAATTTCTATTTTAAGTTAGTAAATTGAACAAGTTCTTTAATTTCACCCCTGTGCCTAACATATGAAAAGATACAGATATTTTAAAATTTAGGCATATGTCCACGATATTCAGAAAATAAGAAACAGGTAGCCTGGAAGGAAGTAACTAAATGGGCATGGGAAAAGATGATTTTAAGACTATAAAGGAAGAACTGGGAACACTAATACTTATAGCAGAATCCTTGTTTAGAGAAAATTGCAATATTGCTATAATTGGAACTTAAGTTCTAGAAAGATGACAAGTGAGAGCTACAGCTTCATCTACCAAACAGACGATTAAAATATGATACCTAAAATGTTTAAACTTAAGCTAGTGACTTATATTGAAATACAAAGACCTACATATTTTGTAGGAACTAATTAACAGAATCTACAATCTTTGCATCTAGAGAGGGGCTGAAAGTTAACAGAAAGGGATACGTTAGACAATGTTGGTACTTCCTATAGGTCTACTAATCCATTTGACTTTTAAAACTATTGTGCATATATTGCTCTGAAATCATAATCAAAAGGCAGTTCATAATATGTTTTACTGATCTGCATGTTTTACAGATAATAAGAATCATAGTAGAAGAGAAAATATCCAGGACAGTGACAGGCCACATCTGTCCTTTGATAGATGACAAACCTGAGGCATGGTATAGAAGGTCAAGGGAGGATGACTAAAATACATGAATTTGAAGATCGCCATTTATATAGAAATATAAAGTCGTGGTAATCTAGTCTCATCACTCTCCACACAGCCACTTTTAGCAGAGCAGTTATTTGCATGCCTAAATTAGTTTCTGCACTGACTGATATCTCAGCTATCCTAGTAGAAAGACAGGGATGTGGTCATGGTAATTCAGCATAAATGCAGTGCTGACTTTGTGGCATTGTGTCAAGAACCGTAAATTAAACATATTAAAAACAAGGCAGGAAGCATTATTTCAATGATTAACCATGGTAGCTGCTAGGAATTAGACTGAAGTCTAGATGCAGGAGAGGAGAAATGTTTATGTATATCAATGAGAAGGAAAGTAGAACACACTGTATATAGACTGAAGTGAAAGCATACTAATGGGAGTGACAGTAATGAGATTATACGTATTATAAGCACTGACAATTATACTCTCATTACTAAAATACACAAAGGGAATGAACACAATTATGTAGCAGACACTATGGGACAATGAACTTATTATACCATTTGTGCCGTAGTCTATAAAAGTTTGCTGCTAAATTTTATGCTTCATGGGAGCAAAATTAAGCATTTTCCCTTTTTTATGCCCTCAAGAGATATAGGAGGATAATATAGGAAGAAGTGGGACTACAAATGCATCTCTGAAGTCATCCAGTTCTGGTTGCTTCCCTGGTTTATTCCTTAGGAATTTTGTGTAAGAAATGAATACTGAGGGGACTGAGAACATGCCAGGATCCTTTAGTCACTATGCTGACTTCTGTCTCAATTTTATAACATGAAGCCATTAAATGTAGAAGCTTGAAATTCAATTTTTCTTTACTTTGTTTATTTTGAAGATAAAAAGTGAGGCATCAAGTACTTGTTTGTCAAAGACAATCTGAACCTGAGTGAGTACCAGGTCCCTGACTCCTGAATGGGTTTCTCACAACATGCTCCACTCTTCTTCTATGAAAATTGACTGGGAAGAGCAGTCCAGCAATGCAGAAGCTACCAAGCAGATTAATTACAAGATACTACATCAGCACTGGATGACATTCCAGAGCCAATGTGTGGATGTGCTGAGAAGGGCAATGCATACCACAGTGTGCTGGTTTATTTTCATTGAAATAGTGTACTTTAAGTGCTGTGGCTCACAATAATAAAAGTACAAAAGTTGTACATGAGCATCTATTATGTTTTAATTATTGTACAAATTCTTTGCATGTAGCATTTAATATTAGATTATTTTGGGCCACTAGATAGCTCTGGACTAAGTTTCTGCTCAGGCAAGTGGGAGAACCAAATCCCCAGCACCACATGAATCACCTGGCTGTGTCCCCCAGCATGCTAACCAGGCCACTGAGACTGGGCATGGTGGCGCACACATGTAATCTTAGCACTGGGGAGGCTAAAAGCAGGTAGATCTCTGCAAGTCTATGTGGTGAGACCCTGAAACCAAATACATTTTATAAAAAGAAAAGATTAAATTATTTAAAAGCAAAATGTATCATTCATGTGGAATATGGAACACCAGTCAGAAAAATATTTCTGCAAGATAGAGATTATAAACAGTTAAAAAACACAGAGCTGGCCTGATAGCTCAGCAGATTAAAGTGGCTGTTTAGGTAGATGCAGGGGCCAGGGGTTCAATCCTGGGCCTGAGGTGCCAGCCCCGCCCATGGGGAGCACTGAGCTGGTGATTGAAACACTAAGTCTTCTGGAAGAAAAGTAGGTAGAAACTGTAAGGACATATGGTTACTGTAGTGAAGACTGGGGATGAACAGACTAAAAATTGTTATTGTTACAGGCAGTTGATGGGGTTAAACCCTCAAGGAAACAATAAGACAAGTTTGACTTTGCAACTGAGGAAGAGACAGACACATTTGCTTGAGCCAGACCTCAAGACAAAAAAGTAAACTAATACTACCACAGAATTCCCTAGTGATGCACTTTAGGGACTGATCTTCTAAATAGGGTTTAATCACCTTGAAATAGCCCAAAAGAGTCACTAACCCAACCCCCAACTGTCACATTCCTGCTTGTTACTTGACTCACTTCCTCATTGAGTCCTGGAATTAATCAATCAACTCTCCTTACTTCATGGTTTCAGTCTATAAAAATTGCTGGAAGAGACAGCTTCCCCAGCTCAGGTCCCCCTTCTCTCTCACTCAGACAGAAGCTTTCTTTCCCCCAATAAATATATTCTGCTCTTAATCTCCATTGTCTATAAAGTTCATTCTTTGTTTTAGAGAACAGGAACTCAGCCCAGATATCTTTCAGATTGAGAATTTCATTCCTCTATATCATAGGTGGCTCATAGCATCTACACACTTGTTTTATTTTGCAGGCCTTTGAGGCAGTGTTTAAACCACAAAGCAGTCAGTGCCTTTGGTAGCTGAAGAAGAGATACCAAAAGCAGGTTCCACTGGAAGCACATGGCTCATTTTCAATGTGTTGAGCATTCAAGACAACCTGTTCTTCTCCTTGGCCTGCCCTATGCCCCCTTCAGGCTGCAGGCTGCCCTCCTTCCCTCTGTAGTTATTTCCCAGGCGCAACTAGAGGGAGCTACAGACTAAATTGCTTTCAATTCTGGAATCTGTTTGTGTCAGATGAGATCAGCTTCAAACTAGTTTCCATTGTCTAACAGTGCTGGCTCAAATCAAATCAAAATAACTATTACTTGGACATGATTGGAAGTATATTTACTTTGCTACATCACCTAATGGTCCTGTCATGCAGTCCCCAAGACAGGATACAAGGGAGCTGATGAATCAGAGTTGCCTTCCTGGTAAAATCTGTTCCCTTGGTTCTGCTTCCAGGTTGGCCTCTGTGACTTCTCAAGATCTTGTTGGGTCATCTCCACCTGGAAAACTGACTCTAATCTTTTAGTTTCAAATTGTGTAAACTTATAGGGTTTTCTCATATTCTCTATAGTTTTGCAACTAAACAAAGGTAAACTGTCCCTGAAGAATTGCTGTTTAAAATCACCAAGCTGCAGAATTTGGTTCATCTCCATTGGTCACTTTTAATTTTTCAAAATTAATTCTGTGCTTTATTTTGGTACTAGCACCTTGTGCTACAATATTTTCTCTTTACAGAATACTAAAGTAAAAGGAGCACTGCAGGCCTCTTGCTGAAATCCACAGGGTGTCTCTCTTTCTCTGGAAAATACAGCTTTACCTACACTTTGTTCTTTTGACTTCATTCTGTTTTCACATCCTTTGTTTATTTTTTTAAACAACTTTTAGCAACTAAAGTAACATCAGTGTGAAACCTCCTGTTTGGTAGACAGTGGGAGTACAAAGTTTAAGCCCTACCCCCATTACTTGAGATAATTTTCCAAGGGATTTATAAAGGACAGTGTGACTCATTCGGAAAGGTGTATCGGTCTTAGGATTTATAGTTATAAGATTGATGAAAAGTTGTTGACTGTGTTTGAAAACTTTTGTTTCTTCTCTCCTGTGTGGCTGGTGGGTCTTCCACTCATGATGGTAAAATTGTGTTTCAGGTATGTTCACTGTCACTTATCTATTAGGAAGAGTTTTTCTTTACATGACCCAGTATTTACCACTGTTACATTTCAGGATCAGGAGAAAATAAGAAAGAAAGGGGAAGTAAGAATGGTCAAGGTTTTCATTGGATTAATCAGTGAAATATATGGAAATTGTTTTTTTTCTGAGGGAGATAGCCCAAAGCCTGGTAACAGAGACAGCAGATAAGATCCTTTTCAGCTGACAGCAGAAGACAGACAGGTGTAGATTTCATTTTATTTGACTGGTGATATGAATGTAATCAATTTATGGGAAGTGACATTTAAGAGCAAATAAAAATCATTTTCCTTTTAAAGGTACTGTGGATGATAATTCCTATCAGCATGTGCATCAGACTTAATTTTGTGTTTAGATAACAGAACACACACTGAACAGTGAGACTGGTCTTGGCTTCCATCTCCAGTAATATTCTCCCTCTTTGGGAGCAAGTAAGGAAAAAATCTTCCTTGATCACTCTAGCATAGACAGATATTTTGCCATTGTTATTGATGGTCTTATAGCCTTTTCCAATCTCCTTTTTAAAATTAAGTAGGAAACACTTGAAATCTTGTGGGAACTATTGCTCAGTGTACTCTCCCTTTCCTAGTCAAGAAGTAAACTTGCAAGCTGAGTTCTCTTGGTAGTATGGTCTCTAAAGAGTGTTTCAAAGAAGGAAAATAATGGATCCTGATTCTTCCTATGTATTGGCCAAGGCTTGAAGAAAGCGTCTGTCAAGTACCTGAGTTTCCAGATCTAATTTGATCTTTCCAAAGCTTGATTCTTTGTTTTTCTCTTCAGTTCTATGACCTACCAAACATTGTTTAAAAAGGGAGGGTTTTTGCTGACTTTTCCTCAACCTGCCCTAACTCTTCCACTCTTTTGTTTCTCTAGTCCACTTTACATATTGTTGAATACTCTCCCCATACCAGAGTTAGTATAGCATCAATGCTTTCAGTTGCTTACTGGTCTGTACCTGAATTTCTAATCGTGGATTTTAGCACAGTCCATAAGTTATGTTTTGAAGAAAGGAAAGCCAAGAAATATGAGGTGGTAATCAGAGTAGAGATTATAAATTCTCTATAGGGGAATTGGTCATTAGTATCTCAAGGTTTACTTTCAAAGGTATACATATAAATTTGAAGATAACATCATGCAATACAGTGTCCATTCTTGAATTCCTATTACCTTGTTTAATGGCATTTTGTATCATTTCTAGTGCTTTTTAATAACTATTTTGTATTTTTTTTAAAAATTTCAGAAGCATAAATATAACAATAAATAAGATGTAAGGCTTCCTCTTTAGCATTCTATGCTTCAAATATTGTCCCTCTTTGACATTTTCTGTTAACATAATATAAGAATGTAGCAACTTGGGGGCCAAGAGGAACAAATATATCTGGCTAACAATCTTGGGCTTCCTACAGCAAAGAATTTACTTTATGAAGCCTGTATTTCAAAGCAGTGTCTCAGCAGGGAGAGTATAAGTATTACCTGAGTCTTATTAGTATTGTTTGATGATTCTTTGATGTCTTCAAGATTGCTGTCCCAAGCTTGTTTTCATTATCTCTTAAGGGTTTTGCTTACATGATCCTAACTCAAGTTTGTGCTCCTTCTCTCTGTTTATCTGCGTGTCATTTGCATCCACATTTCATTAGTTTGAGACATGTTCAGGGAATTGGTTTGTCCAGTGGGGAAAACTAGGAGAGATCCATTGCATGTTTGATTTAGAAGCCTGTTTAAATGTTTTCCCCCCTGTTTTCTTGAACCACAAACATCATTTTTCAAAGAAAGTAGATGCTGACATCTGCATATAACTTTAGTCTCTTTCTAATGGCTTAATGTAAAGTTTCATGCTAAAACATTTTCTCTCAGAATATTATTTAATTTGACAATTTTTTCTTGGTCCATTTAGCTATCATCCTTGATTATGGAAAGACATTTAAAAAGGAACCTCTACAGTAAGGTAGTAAAAATGTATCAGCTGGATTTGAGCTATTTTCATGAGAAATCTGTCAGCCACAATGATGGGCAAAAGTATTTTTGTCTCCAATAAGTGCCTGCCTTACTTTTTATTTGCTTCAGCACTTCAATGGCTAGCAAGAGCTTCAATTTCTGGCAAACAATGCCTTTGTGTTGCTTGTGAAGGGCCTTTTTTCCATTCTCCATTATAGTTGACTCACCCACTTCCTTCCAAGTTGTCATAGCACATGGTCTATCAACTAAAAATATGAGTCCTAATTTTTCTCCTCTAGGTTGTTTAAGATTGAAGTATAGCTCATAGCTGAGGTTATGTTAAGAGAGGTTGATGCTGAATGACTCAGGCTAACCAGTGCAACCTTGGACATGTGATAAAGGAAGTATTATACTTTGTCTTATGAATGAATGATTTCATTCATCAAACAAATACCTGTGGAATGTATACCATATATCAGTCAGTATAATAGACACTGGGTATATAACTAGTGAGTATAGCAAAAACCAGTTTTTGTCCTCTTTGACCTTCATGGGGGCCAACTAAGTTGTCGCGCGCTACCTCACCAGCCAGGAAGATGCAACACCCAGCTCTTCTTTCAGCAGTTTATTCAGTCCTTGAAACAATCTTCTAACTTCTTCTAAC
>NDGN011509931.1:355-13476 GCA_002564285.1 Tympanoctomys barrerae
GGTGGGCTGAGCTGGCCACACACACACACACACACACACACACAATAAATAAATGTTTAAAATAAATAAATTAAAAAAATAATAATAAAATAAATAAAAAGCAACATGCTTACTACAGGGTCTAACAAGGCCTTGAATTACTGCCACTGCTGAAACTAAGGTTCAGACAAGTCCCTTACCCCAAACCACCTAACCAGGCTGTAACTATAAAACATACTCTAGACTCTTATGAACCACACACATTTTTTGCCATGGTGCAATCAGAGTTTTACTCTTTATTCCACAAAAGACCACCACATGCAACTGTACCTGTTCTAGAGATCAATAGCAGATCAGCACTAGAGTCCAGTGTTTGTCATACTTATTTCTTAAGGAAACTCTGGCATTCTACATTGGGAAAAGGCTAAGAGCAGGCCGAGATTAAGGGAAAAAAATCCAGTAAGACTGGATTTTTAAGTTCTCAAACTTAAATGTGTAGAATCATGTAGAGATTTTGAAGAAATACAGATTTTGGGTCTTATACTCCAGGGAAAAGCCAGGAATCTTTGCCTTATGTAAAAGTCCAGCTGACTTGATGCACACCAAGACCCATGGAATAGACTGGGGTGCAGGTGAGACCTCACCTTGGTGATCTTTCCCCCACTGAAGTTGGCAAAGCGCTTGAGGGAGAGGGTTAAGACGTTGGATGTTCTGTGGATGGTGAAGCGCTTGCTGGCTGGAACCTTTTTCTTGCATCTGTGAAGAAAGTGAATGAAAAAAGGTCTTAGAGAGTGCTCTGAAACACTTGTGCTCATGTTACGTTAATAAAAGGAACAACTGCTCAGTAATAATGGAGACTTCTTGAATGAGACTTGTCAAGAAGACATTGAAATCAGAATGTCCTGAGTCAGAACAAACCAAGCAGATGTGGGAAAATGATAAAATAGGTAAGCAGGAGATGAAAGCAAACAAAGCCAGAAGACAAGCAAAGCCAAGGAAATGGAGACAGAAGGGAACAGTTTCCAGAGCTGAAGAATAAAAATGGTGTTTTGGCATAGAACAAGAAATTTAAAAAGCAGAATTAAGAAACTGTTCTACAGGGGTAATTATAGCTTCACAGTGACCTACATATAAAGACATCCACTCAGTAAGACTGCAGATGCTGAAAGGGCAAGGTGTTACATTTGCTGAAACTGTAAGATGCCTGAGATACTTCAAGTTATAGCCACAGAGCTCGTCTTATCTGAAAAGCAGGATGGTGTGGTGGTTCTTTGCCACATCCTGTTGATGAGATTGGGCAAGTCCCTTCCCCTCTGAGCCTCAGTTTTGCTGCCTTGGGCAATGGGGGTGACCATGGTCCCCATGTCACAAGTTAGTATCTGTAGACCCTTTGGAATAGTGGCAGGTGCTTTGTAAACTCATGTGTTACAGGAGGGCCATGTTTATAAGAAAGACTCATACACAGGCTACTTAAGCCATGTGAGCAGGGTCACCTCCAAGGAAGCAAATGAAGGGTAGTGGGTAAGGTGACTTATTTTGCAGCTTTCTGGATGTTCAGTCTTTGCTGAGAACAAGGTGAAACTTACTTGGCACACATATAGGCATTCTCTCCACTCAGGACATCCGGTTTCACAAAAAGTTCCAGAGCACGCACAATATTTGCAGCTTGCTGAGAAGGATAAAATGGGATAAACAGCAGGAGAAAAAGGCTGACTCAAGATATGCCAATTTAAGGTCTTTTCAGGCTGAGGAAGCAAATCACAGAACTTGACTTGCATAAAAATTGGTTTGCTAGCTGCTACCTCCCGGGACTTGGAATACCCATCACAGAGGAGGAAGGAGGCAGGCTGTGTCCGTTTTCTAGCAGTGGCAAGTGACAGCCACATGAGGTCGGCCAGGTGAGTCAGCCACTTTCATCTAGATTGTGGCTGGATCTCCTCACATGGCCCAGTGACAGCAAGCTCAAATAAAGAAGAGGGCAAACCCACAGTGCCCCAAAGTCTGCAGCTCCTATAGAATGGCTCCCTGGCATATCAGGGTCTCTCTCCTCAGCCTGTGTGACAGAGATGCCCCTATTTATGGCTCAGGAAACGAAACTTGGTTTGTTTCTTATGAAAGCCATATCAGTTTCTAATGTTAGTTGGAGTCTAAGTATTTTTCTTATCTATTCTGGTAATGTGCCTTCATTGCCCTGCCTGGCGCTCCACCCAGTGTCCCGATGAAGAAGACATGATCCCAGAACACCACAGGTACCCGAATCTCTAGCGCCACATCCAGGTAGGGGTCGTAGGTGTCTGAGACGCTCTTGCACACGGAGCACTTCACTGAAACAGACAAAGAGCAGTGAGCAGCACAGCCGCAAGAGGACTGCCAGGCTCCCCACACCTAGAACTGTGGGGGCAGAACTCTCAGCCTGCTTCTGTCAACAGAGAATCATCTGCCCAGGCCCTGAAGTCAGGAGGTGGGAGAAAGCCCTGCACCAGCAGTGCTCACGAGATGCCAGGCCTCCCCACACGAATCCTGTCTGTCACTGACCACTAACTGCCCTGGGGTGACCAGCACTGCTCTGCAGTGGGAGAACACCTGCACCTGGAGGCCCAAACAGCAAGGTGGGAGAAGCACCTTGTCACTACACTCATCACTTTTCTCTAACTCTGTCACAGGGACATGGCTGTGAATTAGTGGGCAGAGAGGCCAAGGATCAGGACCTCCATGATGTATTGGGTCTTCCCAGTAAGGAAAGAGCTCACAGACACTCAAGGTTTTCTGGGTTAATATCTAACAAGCTGGAGTAGGATGGAGAAAATGACTTCACTCACCTCGTGATCTGAGATAGCCTCCAAAAATTTGATGCACCAAGGTGGTTGCCTGTGTCTGACGATCCAACCTGAAAAAGAGGCAAGCCTCTGGGAGATGACACTAAACAACACAGCTGCGTTCAAGCCAGTTCTCCCAGCCAGTAACCAACTCAGTGTGGCACTGAGAAAGCCTGCTCTGCTGGCCTTGGAACTTGTACTTCAGGGCCCACAAGTGCTGGAGAAAGAGGCTCTTTGCAGAGTTGCCCCTCACAGCAGGTAATCTCACTACCCACTTGACAGAAGACAAAACATGCAGAAAAACACTGCATCCTCATGCAGTCCTACATCCTTTCCTTTCACTGTCAGTAAAAAGACCCAAACCTGGTATGGGGTTGGAGGCTGAGCCCTCCCCGGGCTTTGGGATAGGAGAGTGGGGAGGATCAAAAGCTCTTTTTCTACTCCACAGCAGAGGACAGTAGGGTCATGAGGCCCCCAGTACAAAATACTAACTGGGAACCGGGACAACACTATGCCTTGGTAACCATTCTGCCTTGCAGAGATACGAGCTCATGGTCTTCTAGACAACTAGCCTATCACAAAGCGCTAGGAACCTACTCATATGTGGCAAGTACTCATTTCCATTCTAGGTTCTGTGTGCTCCCCTCCACATTGGCCCCTTTTCCCCATTCTGAAACTCTCGTCACCAGGGCATCAAGCCCCACCTCTGGAGTCTTTTCTCTAGAGACAATGGCACTTTGAGACTACTGGGTCCCTCCTGGCTCCTCACAGGGGCTACATGGCCCGATTCATACTGCCTGTATGGATGCACCCATGCAAGCATGGTTTCTCTACCTCCTGCAGAGCCTGCAGCTGGCCCAGGCCTTTCCACACTGCACTGCTTCCGAGATTGGGAGCTCTAAAACATCTATCTAGGGGACATTTTTACCTTGTAAAGTTAGGAAATAAAAAGGCAACTGCAATGATCTACTGTTATCACCTCACCATCAAAAGGGATATTTTAACTCCAAATAAACTAGCGGGGAGGAATTTTAGAGGATACTGAAAACCTAAACGCAGCTGCACATCACAGTAGCTGCAAAGTTCCAGGTCCCAGAGAAGTCAAAAGCAGCCCACACTAGGGCCCCACAGAGCCCAGGCTCAGCGTCACGGCAGAGGAGGCACAACCATCAGCATGAGACTAGGTCCTGACAGCATATCATATCATATGACCTGAGAAAGCAGGATAGCTCAAGGACAATGTAGGTGGGGAGGAAGGCCACTGGTGTTAGCAAAAGGACTATTGAGGCTTGGGACTGGGTGGGAAGGGCAAGGCAGGGATAGTTAGGATCCCAAAAAGGAACCAAACAAGTAGAGGCCTGCACACCCTCCAATAACCCAAAAAAAGGCCTATTAACTCAAGAAAATGCTCTGACTATGCTCACAGAGGAGGGGCTATGGCTTCAAAATCCTGAGACTCACAGACTCAGAGAGGAAGGTGGGCCCAGCAGAGGCAGAGGGGCTCAGGTAGAAAACAACAATAAGCAAGATAAAAAACATTCATCAGGGGCTGGGGAGATGGCTCAGTAGAATAAGCAAGCGCAACAGCCTAAGTTCAAGCCCTGGTTCTGAAAAATAAATAAATAAATTAAAAAAAAATAAAAATCATCAGATAAAAACTATTCTGAAGAAGCAGGCACAAAGCAGAATAAAACAATGCAAATTCCACACTGAATTAAATATCCTCTGATAGCAGTGGGGATATGAAAAAACACTCAATAAAAAAGAAAAAAATTTTTTGAGATAGAGTCTCGCTATGTAGCCCAGGCTGGCTTTAGACTTGCAGCAACCCTTCTGCCTCATCCTCCTAAATGCTGGGATTATAGGTATGCACTGTCACACCCAGCTCAAAACTGTAAAAATAAAGTAGAGAAAACTGAACTCTAGAAAGAAACAGAAGATTTCTCTCTCTCTCTCTCTCTCTCTCTCTCTCTCTCTCTCTCTCTCTCTCTCTCACACACACACACACACATACACACACACCCCAGAAATGAATACAAAAGTATAAACTGCTCAAGGGAGAAAAGATTTTCAGAATATATATATATGGCACTACAAAGCAGGAAAACAACCAGGTAATCAACACACTGTGAAGATACAGCACCCAAGAGAAAGCAGTTGAAAGAGAAAACCAGTAACAACAGAGTACAATGTAACAACAAATACAAAAACTAGAACAAAGGAAATCTTCCAGAAGCTAACAAAAGTGCACTCAAAACAAACAAAACGAGTGTGTTGCCAAGTGAGAGTGACCTCCCAATCGATGTTGACTGTCATCTGTCATCACAGGAAGATCACTTTCCCTTAGGCCACACTTGGCAGCATGACACACTCATTTATAAAGCTGGCTTCATGGGAGGGCTGCGGCACACTCTGAAACCACAGCACTTAAAGTGGCACCAATCTAGAAGCAATAGTGTTCAGACACCACTTGACCACTGCTGGTGGCACAGGCTAGGTTAGTAATGCTTTTCCTACGTATGTCAAGCGTTAATCTATGCCAATTTTACCTTGTCAGGTAACAATATGCTACATGGGAAAATTAGGTAATCAGCTGTAAGATATAAGCTAGCAAAAACATCAGGTTCTAAAGAGTAAAAAAAAAAAAAAAAAAGGTGCATCACATAACTATAATCCTCACACTAGAGAATTGAGGCAGGAGGATCATGAGTTTAAGATCAGCCTGGTCTACACAGTAAGAGCACCCTGGATTACAGGGCAAGATACTGTCTCCAAAACAAAATACCTCTGGCCCCCAATCCTCAAGGCCTCCAAGCAGAAAAATCAAATAACTACAATATCAAGAGGAGCCAGAGAGATGACTCAGTAGAATAAGTGCAAGGGGCTGAGTTCAATCCCCAGTTCCACCAAATAAAAACAAAAACAAAAACACACATCAAGAGAGTGACACCTCAAATCTGGGAAATTTTTTACACTGCTGTTTCTGTGCATATCAGAGGGCAGGATGCCTGGCAGGAACCCATAGGCTAGCACAGAGAACACCAGCAAGCCCTGGACACTTGAAGCAATCTAAAGCCAAACAAAAGGAGGAATATGGTATAAGAAAAAGACACAAAGCCTATCTTTTGCAGCAACAAATAATGCACACTAGAGTGACAAGAGAGAAGAAAGGGAAAGAGGGAGGAGATACAGAATACTGCTGAAACTAGGGCTAGCGAGATAGCTCAGCAGACTAAGCACTTGCTTAGGCAAGGGCAGGGACCAAGGTTTGATCCCTGGCACCACATACCGCACTGGCTCTGCCTGGGGGTGCACTGAGCTGGCCACTGAGATCGGGTGTGGTGGCATACACCTGTAATCCCAATATTGGGGAGGCTAAAAACAGGAGGATCACTATGAGTCCAAGCTGTGTAGTGAAAAAAGAATACCACTGAAACTGACCAATTAGCATTCAAGGGTTGAGAACACAGGGCCAGGGCATTTAAACAGGAAAGATGTACAAAGGAGTCACTAGAACAAATATGCTGATATTTCTAGACAATAAAATGAATTTTAAAAATAAGTAGGCAAACAGAAAAAGCATGGCGAATATGCCATCTATAATAAGTGTGAGATATGAGTTGAGAATAACCTTTTCAGTCATAACAATACACTGAGAGGGCTTGACTTCCCTATTAAAGACATCTGACTTGGCATCTGCAAACCAAAGATTAGGATGCCTAAAACAATGATCAGAGAGGAATGGGATGAGCAGAGGTGTGTGGGCAGGAGGAAACCTCCCAGAATGGGTGAAGTTCCAACATAGGCAAAGGACAGAGCCAAAAAGTACAGACTGTGACAAAGATACTAATGCTACAGCAATTCTCAACAAAGACAGGGCAGAGTGGGGATCCACCCACAAGCACCGGCACAGAGCAAAACGCAGCCGCAGCCTGGGCTCAGAACATCACAGAGCATAGGAGGAAGTGATCATGGACTCATGGACACAGCCTGAGGATGAATGCAATGCAATTAACTGCACAGATCTTAAAGACCCAGACAGCATATGGCATGCCATGGCAGCATAAGAACAGACAGTCACAAGGGCTCAAATTGCAAATACTGTGTATTTACCAAGTCACAGAGAAATCACCACGAAGTTCCACAGGCATAAACACACTCTGATCACAATGTAAGCAATACCAAAATCACTACCACCAGCAAAAACTTAAAAAGGGCCATTTGCCTGCCACCTAAGTGATATTCCAAATGATACTAAACAGTGGAAAGCTCACCCTTGTTTCTTACCACTAAATTTCCCTAGAGACCAGCAGCAACTCTCATAGATGGGCATTCAGTGAGCATCCATCTCCCTGTAGCCTCCCAGCTCTCACTGCACACATGGCCTTCCTCCCGTCAACCTCTGTGCCGGTGCTAGCCAACAGCTCAGATTACACACCTGGACTCTTTTCCAAAGGCAAGCCATGTCCCACCTCCCCAGCCCTCCCCAACTTCTTCCACCAGCAGACATCACCTAACTGATCTGGGGCCATGTGCCAGTTCCTGTCCTAAACTCTCAAGGTGACCATGCCCTGTGCCAGGGTCAGCCACTAGAGCAGATCCCCATATCCCACTGGAGGGCTGAAATACCACATGCCTCCCAGGCCTGGCCTTGCTTAATGCTTTCCTCCTGACCTTCCCTGATCAAAGAGGCTAGGATACCCCAACTTTCCATAACCTGGGTGTGCCAGGATGAGGAAATGCTGCACTATTAGCTGCTCAGACTTAAGGGCATTTTTAATCTCTAGATTCCCAGAGCTGAATTTAGTGTCAGGCACATAAGAGGTCAACAAACAACTACTGGAGGAAGCATTTCACCAGGGAATGGCACATCAAATGGCAGACCCAGGTATGTGTGTGTACACGTGTGTGTGTACACACTTGTGTGCATATGTGCGCATACAAGTGCAGGAGCAAGAGCTCATGTCCCCTTAGGGGAAGGGAATAGCATGTAACTACATCCTTTGAACAGGCAAAAAGCATTCAAGAATTTGGTGACAAGTTTTCTTCATGAAACTTACAGTTTTCTTTATGCATGGTTTATTTATCTACGAATCTCAGGTACAGTCCAGAAGTTTCCTAAGCTATTTCAGATATCTTCAAATACAGGTTTTAGTTCTCTTCCAAGCTCAGATGGGAATCAGGAGAACCAAGCACTCCCTGCCTGGTCTAAGCTGAACCATGATCTCTAGGACAACACACAGCACTTGACAATGATGGCAAGTACATATATGAGAACTCATGCTGAAATCAATGATTACATTTTCTACCCTTCCAAATCCAAACAAACAGAAAGCAGGCAGGGTAGAACTGTAAAACTTATAATCTTGCTAACCTCAAGTTCTCCTATGTGCTGATAAGTTGTTGTATAGAGACATTATAATTCTTACTACCCTGTCCTCTATCAATGTAACAAAGTGGTTTTATTTTATTTATTTTTTGTTTGTTTGTTTTTGGTGGAACCCGGAATTGAACACAGCCCCTTAGCACTCATTCTACTGAGCTATCTCCCCGGCCCCTAACAAAGTGGTTTTAAAAGGAGCAAAAGTCTATACTTTGAGATCTTTAAAGATCTGCTCAATGACTTTCCCTCTCTGGGTTGCTTGGGACACAGCTACTACTCCCTGGCTCTGGCACCTGATCCAATTACACGGACCTTGGCCAGCTACAAAAATTCAGCTCTCCCAGGGCATCCCCTATTTGGGCTTCAGTGGTGGCCCATGCATACACGCAAGTTCTACCTCAGGTAGGGGAGTGAGGGCTAGCTGTCTCTGCTGTAAAAAAGGAGTCTGCTGTAGTCCCTCGGGCAGGGTAAGAAAGGCTAAGCACATACTTGGCATAGCCGTTCAGGCAGGCCTTCTGCATGGCATCGATGGTATATCGGAGAAACTCGTGTGCATCCTCTTGGTTCCCAAAGCGGAAGTGGCGGGCAATCTCTGAGGAAGAAGAAAGGGGTAGAGAAGAGTGCTGCTGCCTCAGTGACAAGGGGAGAGCACCCTTTTACAGCACAATGTGAGGAAACCAAGCACTCTGCATCGCTTTCTATAGCCTAGTCTCTATCAGTGTGCAGGTAACTGCTCAATGAGATCTAATGTGTGAGTTTGGCTGGGCACAGTGGCTCACACCTGCAGTTTCAACTACTATGGAAAATCAGTGGAGGCCCAAGAACTTGACGCTGGCCTGGGCAACATGGCAAAATGTCCCTACTCCCAAAGAAAAAGAGAATATAAAATTCCACTGATGAACTAGTCTTCCAAGAGCCAAAACAGAACTCAATGGATTCTAACCATGTGAGTCTACAACTTAGGTTCCATGAACTCATCTTTTCTACAATGTGACTTGGAAAACAGATCTACACAGCATGTGGTGGCAGATTCCTTAAACACTAAGAAAGGACTTGGCAAATTCCCATCCTTCTCTCTCAGCGGTCCCTCACACTCACCTGCAAGTCTTAAATATACCACATATCCTCCACCCAGTCAACTCACCTGTCCTTGAGACAGGGGCCATGCCCCACCCAGCTTATGAAGTTTTCTGTCAGTGTAACTCCCCAGCCCAAGTGCGTTTCAACTACCATGCCTTTAGTCTCTGTAAGACTCAATGTGGTACTACTAGCCAGTAAGGATTCCTAAGACTTTTATAATATTCTCCCCGCTTCTACCAACTCAGGAGCACCAACTACAGAGCTAGCGTTTGGCACCCAAACCATGAGTGCATTCTTACTTTTTAGGTCTCGGATGAAGGAGACTGGCTTGATGGCATTACCACTGTTGGCAAAGGCCTGGACGATGTGGTTCTGCATGATGCACAACATGCAAAAGCTTCCCTGGTGACCTGTTTGTGAAGGAGTAGCAACATTAAGACAAGAGCTTTTGAAAGCATTTGGACTAAAACCACTCTGAAAAAAAAAAATGCAAGCAAACAAGGGTAAGCCAGTCTGTGAAAGGACAGGTGGGCCACAGAGATCCCAGACTATACAAAGATTAGTGGACTGCCTGGGAAATGTTTTTCTCTGCTGGATGGGATTTTCCAGGGCCACAACGCTTCCACTGCTATAATTTTAACACTCTCGTACCATTATTGTTGTTTTAATGCTAGTGACCTATGTGAGAACCTTTCCATATTTAACATATAAACATACACATATATTTGGTAGTACTAGGGATTAAATACATGGTTTTTGCACTGAGTTACCTCTATAGTCCTTTTTGTTTAAGACAGACTTGATAAATTATTACATTGCCCAGGTTGGGCTCAAACTTGCCATCTTTCTGTCTGAGCCTCCCACAGTGCTAGGATTATAGGCATGTGGGGCCACAGCTAGCTCATTAGTATTCTTTAGTTACACAATGAATAAGTGTAACATGAAGTGTAAGAAAATATCTTTAATGCCTCAGTCATTACATAGTCAATATGCTGTAATATTTTAGGGAACCTCTGATCTACTGTGCCTAGTAAAGCCCTTATTACTATTTAGCAAGGATTGAAAACTCTGTAAGGCAAAATCAGGGACAGGTAATATAGAATAGGTGCCAGGTGTGGTGGCACGATCCTAGAATCCCAGCACTCAGGAGTCTCAGGCAGGAGGATCACCATGAGTCTAACACCAGTGTGGGCAACACAGTGAGTTCAAGGCCAGCCTGCACCATAAAGTTAGAGTCTGGCTGAAAAAAAAAGGTTGGGCATGGGAGCACATGCCTATAATCCCAGTGTTAGGGAGGCTGAGGCAGGAGGAATGCTGTAAGTTCAAGGCTAGGCTGGGCTATACAGTGAGTTTAAGACCAATTTGCAATACAGAACAAGTCCCTGTATCAAAAACAATAAAACAAATCCACCATCATACACATGTATATTTTACAAGCGAAGGTCATGGGCCAGACTAGCTTCTGTATAAAAAGCAGATGGTCCTCATAGGCCTTGAACCAGAGATACACAAAGAAGAACACTGCTCAGCTCTACTCTATTTTAGGTGTCTTCATCAGTAATGCTGGGGAGATAGTTCAGTAGAATAAGCGCCTGCCTGGCAAGCGCAGGGTCCTGAGTTCAATCCCTGGTACCGAAAAACAAAAACAAAAAAGCCTCCTGACCATCAGTAAAACAGTAGTGTAACAGTTAACTTCCCCTTAATCCCATTCTCCACATTCCTTCATCCAAGGTGATCACTAACCTGGGTTAGGCAATTATTATTCCAATTCATGTGTTTACTACATTAGTACACGCTATGCAATCACAAGTGATAAATGGCACCGTGGCCATGTGTTTACAAGCTTATGCAGCTGGGTACTGTGTATATTAACAACCTGGTTTCTTAAAATCCACATGGGCACAGCTCTAATCATACAGCTAGAGTATTTCACTGAATGAATAGAACAGTCTGCAGCTCTATTCCTCACATGTTCGGCCCATCAACTTTTCCTGCCGTCTTCACTGGACATGAAGTTAGAGCTGTTCACAGGCTGCAGTCCAAGGCCCTGTGGGTTTGTACTGTTAATTCACATACGCGTTCTGTGGATGCACTCTTGGGTTGCTGACTGTCTGGGCAGATTTTTGCTGCAGGCATTTTAATATACATACCAGATCTTATCTACAGAACTGCTGGGTAATAGATTTCTTCAAACTTAATGCTGAGCTATTTCCCAAAGTGATTACACCAGCTCAAATCAGCAGTATAAAAAGAATCTCAGAGCTTTACCCTTTCTGACAAGTGCACTGTCACACATCTGAGCTTTTACCATTCAGCAGGGTGCAAAACAATATCCCACTGTGGTTTTCCTGAAGGCTACCAGGCTACCACTGCTTCATGTGCTTCTCTGATCTTGAAGTTCTTCTATAAAATCCCTGTTCCTAATGTCATCTTTTTTTTTTTTAACAAGTTACCTTCTCCTTGTTGATTTACCACTCATTACCCACGCTTTGCTGATTACATGCCCTAGGCTTTGTCTCCCAGCTTGCAGGTGGTGTTCAACTTTTTTTTTTTTTTCATGAATAAAAGTTATTAACGCACCTAACTTTACCAGACTCCACTTTTGAGTCTTGTTTAAGAAAGCTCTCAACCCAAGATTAAAGATACTTACCTATATTTATAAATGCAGTTGCACTTGATATTATTTTTCACCCATATTTTCACCAATGTGAAATATGGAATAAAACCAAGTTTTAACTAATTTTAGTTCCAGGTAATAAAATGATGGATGCATGTAAAAAGCTGATATGCTCTACATATATATGGGTCTTTTCCTGTGCTCCTGAATCTATTTCACTGACTAGAACATAGATGTCTTAGAGGGGTAGGAGTGGGAGTACAGTCAGGGTGAGGGATTTGCAGTTCACTAGTACAGGGGCTTGCCTAGCATGTGCAAGGTCCCGGGTTTTATTCCCAGAACACAAGAGAGAAAAAAAAGTGTCTCAGTGATTTTTGGACTTTCACTTTTCTGTATGAATTTTAGAATTAACTAAATGTATATTAACCTACATATTAATTTGAGAATCAATATTATTATAACAGTGAGCCTTCCCTTTGTGAAGACAGCCTTCTCTCACACTTAATGTCTTTCAATAATGGTTTTCAACATACAAATAGCTAAATTTAGGTCTAGATTTCATTGTTTATATTTAAAAATTTTTTCTTTTTCATTTTTTTTATGTATTTGGTACAGGTCTCACTATGCAGCTTGGTGGTGATCCTTCTGTTGTCAGCCTCCCCAGCGCTGGAAATACAGGTGTGCGCCACCACCCCCAGACTCATTCACAGGCTCAACATTCCCCATGGGTGGGGCCAGCGGGGTACAGGAATGGTGTGGCATGCGGTACCCAGGATCAACTCTGGTCCCAACGCTTGCTAAAGCAGGCTCTTAGACTGCTGAGCTATCTTGCTGGCCCTTCATTGTTTATATATATAGCAAATTGTTTATTGTTTGAGACACAAATATTCAACTGAATTTTGTACAATGGTGTTATACCTAGCCACACTGCTAAATTCTCCTTGTTGAATTTTTTTTTTTTTCTTTTTCCCAGGATGGCCTTGAACTTTTGGTGATCCTCCTGCCTTAGCCTCCTGAGCACTGGGATTACAGTGTGCACCACTATGTCCAGCCTGAATTTGTTCTGCATATGCATTCTTTTGGTTTCCTAAATAATAGCATTTTTTCAAATGATAATAGTGTTGTTCCCCCTCCTTTTTCAGAAGTCATAGCTCTGGCTGGGACAAACACAATCTTAAATAAAAGACATGTGGATGATCATACTTCACCATGATTTAGAGTATACTTCCAGTACTCTTTTTTTTTT
>NDGN011509947.1:1279-16082 GCA_002564285.1 Tympanoctomys barrerae
ATATTCTAAAAGAGTACAGTAGCCCATAATAGTATTGGGTCTTCCACTTGACTGGCAATGTCATTTTTATACCATAGTCTGTTTAATCTACTGTTAGTTTGATTTTTAAATAAAATATATTGCTATCCTGTTTGATGCTCTATTGTTAATAATTTTAATATTCTTTTGGGAATTTCAATTCCTAATATTATGAAGATTTATTTCAGCCCTCTGTCCTACTTAAGGATTTTCATCTTGATGAGTTTTTCTCAATTTCTGGGAAAGTATTCCTGTCAGTGGATTGGGGATGACACGGTGCAACCTTTTCAGTGAGGCCTCGTTAGAATTTTTTCCAAAGGTTTTTGGAGTGGAACTCAAATCATGTCATCTTTTGGATAAATTTTTGTCTCTCAGAAATATAATACTGCACTTCTCTGTCTCCAGATTTGTTTCTTAAGACCATTTAGGGATTGTGTCATTTTTAAAATTACAGAAAAACAACATTTTCTGTTATATTTTTGTTCCTTTTTATTTTTACTTTTAGAAATTTAAAGCAATTTTATTTTTATTTATTAGTTTATTTAACAATCTTGAGACCCCACACTTCTTGGGACAAACCAGTTTCCCTTTCATTGTGTTTGTCCCAACACTGAGCTGCTCCTTCAGTGCTGGCCCTGCTGCTGGTGGCTGGCAGTGCACCCAGTCTCCTCTCAGTATCCTGAGGCTCATGGAAATGCTTTGCTACTGAATGCCCACTGAACAGCTTCTGTAGAATACTTCCCCACCCACCAGATGGGCTTCTGTTTTTGAATGAGTTTAGGTGACATCACAAATCTACAAAGTGCCATAGAGTCCACAATTCACAATAAAAAATATTCCTGTAGTTGTCTCTGTAAGTACTAAGACTTGTAGTTATTGAACATATGAGAATACTTTATCATTATACTAACAGAAAACATTTCTGGGACTTGTTTCATGCAATAAATTATAAAGGATACCTTCTCTTCACTGAATGTTCCAGTAACCTGAAGAAGAGCCCCAGTCATGATGTTTTTCATCACCTTATGCTTTTCATTTTACCTATGTTCACTCCATGGTGGAATGCTGTTTTAAATCAATATCAGCAGCAAATTTTGAATAAACAAGAGTTACATATTTTAAATCAAGTAAAATTAATGAAGTTTCAACAAAGATTTGGCTTATTAAAATGTTACAGAGAAAGCCACTGAATTTCTTAAACAACTAATAAACCAAGGCTAAATGCTATGTAGCTAGCTGTTCCCAAGACCACACAAATTTTTCAGTAAAGAATTTCCTAATAGATACCATAGCTCATCTGGCTAATATCACTCACATATGCTTTAGAAGCTACTCCCAGATGCAGTATGACAGTGCAAGGGAACGGTTTGTATATGGAGGCACCACTAGCTCCACTGTCCAAATGGATTTCCAAGGGTAGGGTGATCTTACTGAGAACCTAACGTATAGTCTCATCCTGTTGAGTCATACAAAATTTCAAAAGTCACACTTGTAATTTCTTAGTGGGAGATTACTACTGCTTCATGTTACAATTCTTAGCAACAGACTGTATTCATGAACACGTCTCCCCCAGTGAGAAAGAATGGAAAATGACAAATAATTTATATCTCTCTTGTTAATTTTAATTCATTAAGGGAAACATTAGCTTTGTCTATATAATCATTATATTCGGAATTCAGAATGGCATTGAAAGAAAATCATGTGTGTGTATTGTTTTTTTGTGCTGTACAGTTCTGAGTTTTACACTTCAAGAACAGTCAAGACAGCGTGAAATTATAAATAATTTTTACATTCTGCTGGCTTGTAAGAACTCAAAAAAAATCAAAGTATGTTTTGAAAATAATTTTACATACTTATGATTTAACTGTAAAGTAAATCAAGCAATTACTTACATTTTCATGTGGTATATAGTTAGCACAAAACAATTGGAAAAAACAAAAAATGTAAAATGCTTTGCTTATGTAAAAAAGTTACACATAAAAGGAAATTTAATAGTAAAATACTTTGTTAATTTTAAACAAGGTACATATTTTCATAATTAATTCTTCTCTATATTTTTTCTAAATAACATTTCTAATTTTATTTTCTAAATAACATTTGTATTTTGAAAACCTTAATTTAAAAGAATGAAAAGTGATTATATCTTAAAATGTACAATGAATATGATGAGTTTTGGTACAAATACAAATGGGCAACATTTCTTGCTTTATGGTTTTATTTAGTGAATCAATAATTGATTTCAGGAATACAGTTTATCTATAGTCACTCTACATTGACGTTAGGTTTAATTATGTTCTTCAGGATATACAGTGGCATCTTCCAAGAATGAGTCTCTTTTCTGTTACCTCCAGCCCTCACTCACATTCTTCAGATTCAGAAGCTGGGAGGGCCTCACCAAATGTCATTTCCAACAGTAGTGTCATATACTGATTATTGTAGAATATTATTTCCATCTTTTTACATTGTTCCATTAGCATTAAAAATTACGAAACAAATAGTCCTCATCAGAAGCAGATTAAGCAGAATGGAAAGGGTCAGAAGTTTAATTAAACTACATTACAAAAATGTGATGACTTTTATTATAGATGAAGAAATACTTTATTCCACACAAGAGAAATCACAGACTAGATAGCAGTTTATATTTTAAAGATTTCATTGCATGGTTTATGTGTGTATGTACACAATCATACCACACTTGTATTTTCAAACTGCGAAGGATGCCCTTATTTTCAGAAAGTTTACACTTAAGAATTAGAGCAGTACTTGCATTCCACATTAGACTGAAATGCAAATAAATTGGTGTGTGTGTGTGTGTGTGAGTGTGTGTGTGTGTGTGTGTGTGTGTGGTTAAGCAACAGGTAACAGATTTGAAATCATACTGTTAGGTAATGGAATATTTTGTCAACACAGCTCAGTCATAAATTATATATTTATGTTATGTAAGTCCAAACATTTTTGATAAGTCACAATAAATGCTCAAGTACTTAATACAGAAAAAATTATTTGCAATGAGTGTTGGAGCCTGTTAGAGCTTTGTGCCTTATTTTTTACTCTGGATTAAAAATATCTGCTTCTGCAATAAAATAATGATAAAACATATTATTTAGTAATTATTATTATATATGTGTGTGATCTAGACAGAGACACATGCACTTAAATTTATGAAGCAAACTTTGTAACTTTGCAGATTGTTATACTTTAATAATTTATATAAAATTATTTTGATCATGAGTACTTACTTAAATTATCAAAGATGGGCTGGAGGAATAGCTTGGAGGTCAAAGCATCTGCCTGGCAAGCTCCAGGACCTGGTACTGCATGCCATGTTGGGCCCAGAATCCCAGCCACAGAAACCAGGCATCATTGTGCATTCTTGTAATCCCAGCACTGTGGAGGCTGAGACAAGAGGATCACTACCAGTCCAAGATGTGTAGCAAGATGCTGTACTGAATAAATATATAAATAAAAGATTTTTAAAATAAAAATTTAAATGATCAAATAGATCAGTAACTAAATAGCAGTTTCTTATGTGAATCTAGAACATCCCTCTTTAGTTTATATATAATGAATATTTATGGCAAACAGTGACTCATTATTAAATGATTTTCCTTTCTGCAAATATTACAGTCATCCCTAAGCCATAAAACCAACAATCATTATTGGTTCACAATTAACACCCACTTGAGCACAGGTATTCCGGTATATCCCTAAGTACACATAAGTAGACATTAACATGTGCAATCATGAATCACAAGGTAGAGAATTAACCTTTCTTCAGTCTCTCTAATAGCTGCAAAAAATCTTGGTTGTAAATACATAAGAAAAGCATTTGACTCTTTATGAAATAATCAGGTGATTGTATTGAATAGTGGTAAGATAGGCTTAAATAGTTTTTAAATATAGTGAAAGCTCAGAAGCACATTTAAAAGACACATTGTAAAAACATTGTTTTTTCCCTTTGTGCTTTTATAGACAGGACAGCAAACAAAATGTTTTAAGAGTATCTGAAATCCTGTCTCATAACCTAATCTTATTCCTTGTACAAAGTTAGAAAACTACACCTCTTTACTCATCAAATAACAGAAGGTTTATATTATTAAATTTAGAGACACTTAATTACTTGTATTAAATATATCATGCAATGAAAACATTCTAAGAAAAAGTAAAAACAAAAAGCATTGCAAGAGCAGACGTAACCCTAAGGTGGCCTCCAGGATCAAGTGATGGAGGCAGGCGGACACGGCCCGTGCTGAGAAGAGCCGATGTTTGGTGGAGGCTCCACAGCAGCCTTACTGCAGCTCTTCATCGCTTCTTCCCAAGTGTCCTCAGCCTCGTTCTACAATGTGCCCTTCAAATAAGGAGATCAATACTGTCTGACATCTTAGTGAAATCTGCCATGTCTCAGTGACTTGAAGGACAGCTTGCTTGTCCTATGATTGTTCTTCACATTGACCTTGAATCGTCCTTCATCTCAAAGACTGAAAAATTTTGAAGCTAATATATGGGGAGAAATGTGTGACCTCTTTATCTTTAAAATCTTAATATTTGACATACATAGAGTGCTCATCAAATGTCTGCTTGGGTACATTTGATGCACTATGATACTTAGAGCAGTACAAGGAATGATCGCTGTACTTTTTTATAAATATATTCTGACATCTGATAAACAGTAGTGAAGTTTGTAAAAAAAAAAGTGCATGTGTAAGTAATAGCTAACAGTTCTACTGTCATTTTCTAAGAATTATACACAATATGCATAATGAAATGACAAACATCAGTTTTGCATCTTGGAAGTGGCTGAATGGAGATAAAACTAACAAAAATAAAATTTTGAAATGAATGAGTATTACTTATTCTATGCAGAGACTAAGAATATATGTGCATATCTATAAAAGAATTTTGAAAAACTGAATTTGAGGAAAACTGTACTACTCAAAATTGTTAGAATGTTTTCTGTAAATGGAAACGAGCAGGGCAAACGTGTATGTTCCTGACAACAGTCTCTTTACAGCTCTGGTTTCTTGAATCTTAAATCCTCGTACGCATTCATAAACATCTTTCTTCATAAATAATTAGCCCTACATTCATACCGAAACACATTATAAGGGGAATTTTTATCAGGTATTATTTGCTCCTTATATTTTTGAGAATTTCTAAAAATATTAATCATTTTAAAATTGATTAACGTAACCAACCAACAGAAAATCACGATAATGCAGACTGATCAATAGTCCTACTGTTTTTTGTTTGTTTGTATTTAGGACAGGGTTTACAGGGTCTCATTGAGTAGATCAGACTCATAGTGATCTTCCTGTTTACAGCCTCCCCAGTAAGGGGATTACAGGCCCAATCTCAATCACCATCTCAACGCATGCTGAGGGCAGGGCCGGCGGGGCAGGCCTGGGATCAAACTCCTAGCCTATGTGTCTGCCTGAGAAGATGCTTTAATCTGCTGAGCTATTTGACCAGTCCTCATACTTTGTCTTTTTTGTTTGTTTGTTTGTTTTGCGGAACTGGAGATTGAACTCAGGCCCTTACACTTGCCAGGGAAGCTCTTAGTCTGCTGAGCCATCTCCCCAGCCCCCCTCCTTCTTTGTTTTAATGTCTAAGATCAAAGTCATTGATAACGGTGCTAACACTAATTGTTGTAAGAAGAATTGGTATCATTTTATTATAAATATGAATAACAAATACAGCCAGTATCTAATACACAGACCATTCAAGGATTGCCAGGCATCATCACTGGTGTTCTGAAAAAATAATTATTAGAAGTACAAATTGCAGCACAGGTTTCTCTGAAAACTAATCTATTAATGTGTGTGAAACACAAATACACACTTAGATAATCATATACTAAAGCAGATATTTATCAATGCCTCTCTTCCTTTCTACAATGATGTTGCTTGCAATCACCATTAGACACTATAAACAGGTTTCTTTTCTGCTTATTAATGTCATCATGTGTAAACTGGTCATTATATAAACAAAATGAGATACTTGAAAAAACATGAATCAAGTTATATAGGCTCTTGAAAAGTGTAAATCTACCTGATTATTGGAGGGCTCAATGTAAGAGTACAGAATTTTTAATATAATTCATACAATTGGCTAATGGATGGGGTCATTACTTTTCTGGTATGTATATCTCATTTTATTCAAAGTTACGATGCAATTGATTAATGGGGTTGGGAAGAAATCCCATAAGTTAGAGCATAACTTTGTCATGCAATTTCTAAATGATCCTTTTATATCTACAGTGTTACATCACAGACTTTGACAAAAGAAAAAAATATGAGGTAGAATGGAAGAAAAAAAGGAGGCAAAAGGAAAGAGGAGAAAAGAAATCCCATCATTTGCTTTGACTTAGAAATGTCAGTGTAAAGAGCTAGTATCTACTCTTAATCAAGATTTCATTTTTTGGTTGGGTACTTCTAAAATTGATCATTTGTTATATTTCTTATTTGTTTTCTTAATGTTCCTTTGTGTGAACTGATTTACGGGAAATTACATACTTGACACAAACTATATTCTTTAAACAGAATCTGTTACATATTTAAAGTAGTCTCATTATGAGCATTAATTTCAAAGAAAGATATCAGCTGTAAAATTTTATGATTTGTCTTCTGTAAAAGAATTCACTTCTATAGCTTTCAGAATTCTTTACACAACATGGATGAGTAGGCTGAACTTAGGCCTACCACATGTCTGAAGAATCATCTAGAGTCAAACTGGTTATGAAAATAATGGACAAAGCAAGTGTCTTTTATTGTCCACATATAATCATTAAATAAAATGATAAATACATAATTTAGAAAAATGCATAGAATAAGTATGAATTCTTTCCTTCAGAAAAGAATCATCTATGAGTTGGCATTTGTTAAGAAATCTAGATAGCATTTAGATCTCTAAATATTTCTATCTTGCAAGTGATGATTAGGCAAACATTCTCTTTATCAATCTTCATTAAATTCTTAAAATCATAAAATGGAATGGGACTTATGTCCCTTTAATCAAAGTAAGTACAACTTTCTAAGTTATATAAGCACTGAAACTGTTTGGGGCTTCCCTGAAATAAGGTGCAAAAAAGGTTCCATTCAGTATAACAAAGGAAACATATTTTAGAATTAATTTGCAAATTGTTTTCTAAAAATAAATGATCACATTACCTAAGAAGCTATTATTGAGTGAAGCATGATGATTCATGCCTGCAATCCCAAACTTCTTACACATCTAAACCTGCTTTGTGTGGGTGTGTGTGTGTGTGTGTGTGTGTGTATTATATATCAGTACCTTGTAGTCGCTGTAATCTCTGTACTACTCTGAAATTATAACATCCTGAGAAAAATAAAAATAAAATAAAATCATAATTCCTATGTACTAGAAACTTATTTTTTTAATGTATTTTGTTGTTACAGGGTCTCACTATGCAGCTCGAACTCGTGGTAATCCTCCTCTTTCAGCCTCTCCTGTGCTGTGATTACAAGTGTGAGCCACCATGCCCAGACTCTGGCTGGCTCAGCCCACCCTGGGGAGGGGTGGCAGGGGTGGCATGTGGTGCACAGAGGTGGGGGGGTCAAAGAGCAGTCCCTGCTCTTGCCTAAGCTTGTCTAAGCAGGTGCTCTAGTCTGCTGAGCTACCTTGCTGGCCCTAGAAACTTAAATTTGGATAGTTAAAATATAATATAATTTAATGAATTATAGATATAAATAATTCACAGAATAGTTTCAGACCAGTTAATTAATATCAATATCAAATTGCCATTGATTTATCCTTTGTAATATAAGATAATTTTCTTTCATAGTAACAGATGTCAAATACTTCAGCAATGGCAACAGGCATGTGGGAAGTACAGAGTGAGATTCGCATCCAACTATTGACGAGGTAAGTTTCTCTTTTGATGTTCATATGTACTTGAATTGTAAGTATTAATAATTAGAAGAACAAGTTGGTTTTCAACATTCATGTGGTCAATTTAATACTATATTTGATACATTTTATACCTTTTAACTGAGTGCCTCAAATGACTCAACTGTTCTAAGCTGGCACTGGACAGATGGTAATGCGCAAGAGCAATGTGTCCAGATTTTTGAGTCACACAAGAGAAATATCTCTGTAAGGATAGTATTTATAAAAAGCCAATGAGTCAATGCACAGAAAAATATCACTTGGGCTTTGGGGTTTAACTATGAGTTAGGATAATCACACATCAGTTTAAATGAAGGGTGTTGACCCTCCCCTCTAAAATAAAAGTGAATCTAATATATCATACTCAGTAGAGGAAAAATATCACCAGTTAACTTACAAATTAAAAAAAAAAACTAGCAACAACACAAGCATGGTTCTCAAGCCTTTAAGATAAATTGTAGCTTGACTGACTATTTTAATGCATCAATAACTAAAGCATTATTTGAAAGGTGATAATTAGTCTTGACAATAAAGAAAAGAGAAGTACTTGGGAAGCCACCAGAATTTGCATCTATATCATTCTTCTAATCCAAAAGAAAGATTCTATTACTAAACAATGAATGTTTCCTCCTCGTTAAAATTAGGAGCCAATGGCATTAAAGACGGATGGCTTTATACCATGCACATCATACAAAGACCTGAATGCAATTTACCGTCCAATAGGATTTGCTTCCCAAAAAGATGATGTCACATTGTTAATCTTACCATATGTATGATGGTTTGAGTTCTCATTTACAATTTGATGTTGGCATTCTGTATTTCCTACATTAGCTTTTGTGCCATTAGTAAATACCAGTCTGACTTTGAAACCATCCTATTTTCTGTTTGCTTGTTTGTTTTGCATTTTGTGCACTGTCTCACTACACAACTCAGACTCTTAGTGATCCTCCTGTTTGCAAGCCTCTCTGTACTGAGATAACAGGCGTGCACCACCATGCCCAAGCTTGGTTTGGTTCAGCAAGTCTGGGATGGGACTAATGTGCCACGTAGTACCAGAGATCAAATCCAGTTTATGCGCTTGCCTAAGCAGGCTTTTAGTCTGCTGAGCTATTTTTCTGGCCCTACTATTCTCTAAATGTTGAAGAAAGAAAATTTAACAAGTTGGATCATAAAAATTTTGTTGAAGGAATAAATGCACTCAGTCAAAGTACATGGGACACCATCAGCTGACCACAGGCCACACTCCAATTTGATGGATAATTACTAGCCATGCATGGCATTATTACTTTTTGTTCATTTCCTGTGATTTTATGTTTCTGAGTGAGAAACAGGCATACAACTATTCTCTATGCACTTGAGTTACATTTGAAGGTACATATGCCTACATTAAACCCAGGATGCTATATTACACAAATCTTAACACTAGGATATGGGCATCTATCATTTTGCAGACCTTTCAGCATGCTAGTTAACATTTTCTAAAATGTAACAGACTGGTAGACATGAACACAGGCAGATCTTGTAAGTAGAGGATTCAGAAAAGAGACTATAAGAAGTGATTGTATGGCATATAGTGTATCTTAGGATTTAATGAAATGAAATTATTTTAGTGAATCATTCAAGACAACTCCATTTAATAAAATCTATCCCAAATGAAGGTGATACAAAAAGCTGACTTCTTCTAAAGGCATTTGTCATCTAATTCTTTACTTCTACCTCTCTCATGTGAATTTTTACTCTTCCTAGGTTTCTTTAAGTCAGAGAAAAATAAGGGAACATTATTCCTTTAAAACACACCAATAATAATAATAATAATAAAGTCCAAGGAGGAAAGTTGTCTCCTCTTTAGCATTTCTTTTGAATATTCTTTACAACTATCTTTTTCCAAATCATTTTTATTTATCTCTGTCATTAGCAGTCAAATTATCTTGGTGGGAATTTGTCCTCATAATCTTCAGCTGAACATTCTAGGAGGGCAGCTGTTGTCATTGTCTGGCATCTTGTGTTTATCATGACCACACCAGCAGAATGCTAACTGAACTAGAAATACCAAGCAGCTCTGCCTGCCAATCAGCACCTCCCTGGGCATGGCAGTGGGGAGAGGGCAGAGTACAGAGCAGAGAGGTCTAATTAAGAACAGTTCCAGTGGCATTCTCCCAGGGATTACTAAAGGAATGTTAAGGCCAGGGGAGATGTCATATTTTTGACCCACAATGCTAGAAGTGGTTTTACTAATAGTTCTAACAAATTGCATATTGATTAAAAGTGCAGTGTTTTCCCACCCATTTTTATCAGTAAATAAATCCAAATCATATGCTTCCAAAGAATGCATTGGAAACAGTGAATTTTTTTCTTAATTAGCAGGTTTTGTTTGTTTGCTTTTGTAGTACTAAGGATTGCATCAAGGGCCTTGTATATCACATACAAGTGCTCTACTGCTGAAATACACCCCAGCCATGATAGGGATTATTTCTGTGTTCTTAAATTCCTTTTATAGCCACACAATAATGTTCATTGAACACTTTTAAAATGCAGATCCCTAATAGCTATAAAGAGTTCCAGTTTCTAAGAAGTTGAAAGTGAATGAGCCAGCAGAGGCAAACACAGCATTTTACTCATAGGATGACATTTCTACAATGGAATAAAGAGATCTGGACAGTTTTCAGCACCCAAGGTCATTCTGGCTGCCGCACCACTGACAATGGCTGACTAACATCTCCAGCTTCCCCAGCCAGCCGTTAAGACTCAAATAAGCCCTGTGCAGTTGACTTTTTCTTCAGATGTATTAGCTACTGAGTAACACAATGAAAATTAATTAGAACACTAGGCACAATAATACACAATGTTATCACTGAGAACTTCAAAGTCTCACACATGTTGAGCCAATAAAGGAGAACTGGCTCAGGATTAGCCTGTTTGTGTTTTGGAGTTATTTTCCAAAGGCATTATGCTGAAGAGGCTGATTCAGTCCTGGTGATCTCTGATTCCTTGTGAATAGTTATTAGCAGTGTCGTCTAAACTGTCCCCAGGGATTTCACATGCCATACTGAGACTTTTATTTTATCTTTTGTGTTTTCAAGTAATTTACCAAACAAAATAAAACTGCTAAAAGCCTCATAATTTCCAAATTAGTGCTTGGTGTCTAAAGATATTATCTTTCCACATTAATTTTCTATGAAAAATTATTTTTCCATAACCATTTTTGAAACATATAATATCATATAATTTTATTTTTCTATCTGCCAACATATCATAAAAGGTGTAATAATATATTTAGATTGTAATTATGATTTCAATACCTGAAAAAAAAAATCTCTAGATCTCTCGGTCAAATCTAAAACTCTCTTCACTCTGTTTGGATAAAGTTTAGTTTAACAGATTCTATGAAGTTTCCAGGGATTATTAAGGTTCCTAAATACAACTACGCATGGTAAAATCCTGATGTACGAAATGTGGCAGCTCTAATCCTGGCCTCCAGGAACAGTATTATAAAGAGCTTCCAGTGTTATTTTCCATAATAAGGCCCACTGGTTGGCAGAACCCCTGCAAGCTCTGTAAACAGCATCACATCTGTTCCCTAAGAGGCAAAATGCTGTTTCAGTTGAGGTGTTTATTCTCTTTACAAGCAGCCTCTGTGAAGGAGCAGGGTCTGGAGCCGGCTACAAGGAATTATCTTTTAATGGGCTGCACATTCATGCTGCAGGAGAAATGTGAGCGATGACAGGGTGAACTGTGAGTTGCGATACCTGAAAACGAGCTTTCTTTTCATAATGGCACAATCATAGCGAATGCAATATTACCAACTTTATTTGTATGTCAAGTATGAAGATGAGAAAACTGAAGTCCTCAGCAGGAAACAGCAATTTAGAAGTTTATTCATTAGCTTCTTTAAATAAAAGAATCAGCCTCAACTTTTAGAATGAAATGAAATGCTTTTGTAGTTTACAAGAATAGTTCAATTTCACATCTTGTTTTTGACAAGATAATATTAATAATAACAATGTTCGAAGCATTTACATCTGTCACCTTAATACTCCTCAGTTCCCAAATTCAACTTCCAGTCACTTCTTGAACATGTAGATGTTTCTCCGGAGTTTCAAAGGTCAGCAGGTTTAAATCCCAAATTCTTTTCTTTTAGCCCCAACATTGTATTTATGCTTCACTCCCATGTCTTCATTGCTTCTAACTGTTCTTGTTTTTGTAAAACATTACATATTATTTTCACAAATATTGTTCTCTCAATGATCAAAGTGGAAAGAAATGCATTTCACCTATAATCCCTCTCCAGTCAATTATATTCATATCCAGGCATACCTGCCTGGTCAAGAGCTCATTTTCTGTTTTACATTCATGGAAAAAAACCCTCTGTATTACTTTTCTCAAGAAGTTTCTCTCTTTTGAAATCTATTATGAGCAACACAGTTAGGTTCCTGGTTCTCTATTCAAATACTGCACCACTTAACATACAAAACAGAGCCTTTAACTTGTCAACAGGTTTCAACCTCTACCAAGTATCCAAATCAGCATGAATTGTTGATCAAACATGAAGGTGGAGAAATTCATTCCGCTGCCTAGTAGGTGCCAGAGATTACACTGTGCTCCAGAATATAGTGTGAGCTAAAATGAAGTATCTCGTCTCCTTACAAATGTATGAGAAGCCAATCTGGGTGTGTGTGTGTCCTTACTCCATTCTTTCCGAACTGAGTCACTGAACACATGACTTCTCTGTATGTCTCCGTGGCTTCATCTATAAAATGATGACCAGAATATTGGGGATAATTTACCTAGTAAGGTTAGTGTGACAATTAAGCAGCCAATATACATCATATTCACTATTTAGGGTATTTATATGGGGGATACTCAATGACGGTAAATACAGTTCATTTCTAGTCTCTCTGAACATACATAGTTCCCTGAGAGAACCTGAACTTCCCTGGGCATGTGACCTAGTGTGACATTATTTAGCTTTGAAGCCCATGTCAGTTGTCTATAGGCACAGTTTCCATGACATACAGTTTCTTTTTCTTTCATTTCTAAGTCTTCATTTCGGATGTTCTGCCCATTCTTGCTATAATTCTTTCTTATCATTATTATTGTGACTGGGACACATTTCACTGTAATCACCACAGTGATTTATTAAAGCCTCACTATGATCTAGGCCTAACATCTAGTAAATCCTCATAAAGAACATCCATTGTTACTCTCACTTATGAAGTGAGAAAACTGAACTTGACGGACTGTTCAGAAGAGAGTAAGTAGACTGTAGCACACTCAATACCCCTTAATATTTTAATCAAGGTCTAAAACCCACCTCCTTGACTCTAAAACACCTACTCTTAGCCTGTGTATTATGAGTCTTAACACCATGTTGTCAAAATCACACACTGCATTTTGTTAATCTGTATTAAAATTCCAAGTCCTTATTTAGCTTTATATATACATAAGGTGTTAAATACATATTACTAAATGAATAAAAAGTCTCAATGGAAAAATGAAGCTTTACTTAAAGAATGCAAATTCAGAAGAAGGCAGGAGAAAGGTGAGCTATCAAATTTTCTCTGTGCATCAGCCTCTCTAGACAGGAGAGGCAAGAAAGAAATGGAGGAAAAAAAGAGCTACTGACCATGATGAAGATGATTAAAGGGAGTACAGAGCAGCTGTCAAAGCAAATATCAGGCAACATTCATAACTTTATCGCTCACCATGAGGCTGTCTCAAATATTTCCAAGAAAACAGGATTCTTGCTGTTGCACAGATTAAGTGAAACTAATAAGTACAGATTTAATTTTTTCTGCATACCTTGAGTTGCAGAAGTAAAAACATAAAATAAAACAGAAGACTCTAAACGAATGGAAAACACATGACTCAGAGGAAAATATTATTGCATTCTTGGTAGTTCAATTTGGGGCAGAGTTGATAAGAAACAAGATCTGTCCCATTCACCATCTATTATCTAAGTTGTTTGAATAGTCAGATAATATCCTCAAATTATCTGATGCCTGCCCAAAAATAACTGTTGTGAGACTTACCAGAAAAAAGCTCCCACACTCCCAAGAATGGGTTTTGAAAGCTTTTTAACCTATCCAGTAAACTGAAAAGTTGATCTGTAATTCTACATAGATAAAAATTTGAAATCATATGGTAATTCTTTTTGTAAAAAATAAATCTTCATTTATAATAATTTATATTTTAAGTGGTAGCAATTCTGTGTGAAAGGTTTCTGTGCATTGATCAAATTCACTCTGTGATTTCTTGATGACAGAGCTGGTAAATCTATTTATTTACTCAGGTACACATTTGTTCACTGAAAATTATTTTTGGAGTGTTTTGTGACATCTGCCTGTGCTTATAGGTACACAGTAGGAGCCACAAAGGAAACCATAGACTTAATTGTTTGTCGAGCAACAGGGATAAAAATGTTTAATTATATATCATATTGGAGGTGTGAAACACCAAATACCATTGTTCTCAGTCTTCAATAACATTTGTTTGTGTAATAAATAGAAAATAGAACAACAAAGGGGGAAAAAAGCAAGGTATATAATGGGGAACCTTTGAAAGCTAAATCAACTAAGAGTAAAATGAAAGGATACAGGAGATAAAGACAGACTAGAAGACCCAGATGCTGGCTTCTGCCATGCTATAAACAGTAGAGCAGAATCAAACTACAGTATGTGTACATTTTATCTTCGTCTGACATATCAATTTAAATGTCCTGCTGACCAGAGGAGCCTAACATAAATTTTCAAAATGGATCTGCTTTGTGTCCAAGCTAAGCTTCTATCAGACCATTGGTTAATAGTTCAGACGTTCTACAAAAGCATTCACAGTGTGAAACTTTGGGTCCTTCTTGTTGTGAGTACCTCCACACTCCTTGGGC